>JAJONR010002009.1:0-70395 GCA_029582245.1 Solanum etuberosum | reverse complement strand
GGGATTAAACCCATGGCGAAAATCCGCAACAAAACTCAAGAACCTCGACGAACGCTTTGATCCTCTCCTCTTTTCTCTTCTTGAACTCTCAACTAAAACCCTAGGCGTATATTAGGATTATAAAACTGAACCTAATAGGATTAGACCCTTATAATCTTACTAAAAATGAATTAAATCTGATTGGGTAAGGAAAAGACCAAAGTACCCCTTACTATTTTCGGGTAACTTTCCTTAACTTGACAGCCTGACTTCAAAAGGGCATAACTCACTCATCCGACCTTGAAACTTAGCAAACTCGGTGGCGTTGGAAAGATAATTCAGAGGCCTTTCATTGTATATCTTGTAGCTCACCTAACTCATCCTGTACTGAGAGTTATGGTCATTTGAACTTGACCTAAAACTCATAACTTAAACATAACTTGCAAAATTTCAGATTTTGCTATTTCCAATTTAGTTATTTTTGGAACTCAAGGTGCTACATCTAGTGACCTTAACACTTAAGAAATTTTAAATTCCTCGGTAAAATCCTACTCACAACGAAGGATGGTTCGAGTCTTAGCTCAAAAAAAATCTGGGGTGTTACACTCTTACTCTTTGATTCAATTAGGTGAGAAAGCCTTTCAACCTAAGAATCCTTATTATGTGAGAAAACCTTTCACATCTTACTCTTATGTGTATATGAGAAAATACTTTCAATAACACATCATGATCATCATCATTGATACCTTACTCTCAAAGCATACTTAAAATATTTGCATAGACTTCATAAGAGAATGCACAAATCCATAATTTACCTCTTAAGGTTCAAAACCCACTTTCAATCATATATGCTTAGAAAACATAGGTTAGATATGGATTTTTTTATAAATTTATGTAAAGCTAGCAATACATGCTTATTTTTATAAAACTCTTCCTTTTCAATCAAAACCCACATCACATGATTCATAACTTGAAAACATGGGGTTGTATGGGTTCATGGGAAAATCATTATAAAATAATAGTATTTTATCAATTCATGCATAAGAGATCATAATTCAATCATTTAAATCAACATTGAAGAGAACCCATGACAATTGAAGAAAATCCTAACTCAATTGGAAAATTCTAATCTTTGAAATAGAGGAATTTGGGAACTCCATGGATGAACGGAATCAATGGATGAAAACTATCATACCTTGAATCCAAATTCTAGCCTTCAATGAAGGAATTGAGAGTTGACTTGAAACCCTACGTTGAATTCTTCTTCTTCTTCTTCTTCTTCAAGTTTCTAGAGAGAGAAATATTTTGGAGAGAAGATTTGGTCTTCTTTTAGATTCTTGAGAGAATGGGCCGTAAATTGGGGAAATTTGAGAGTAGAATTCTTATATAGGTCTTTAGATGAAATTGTAAAACATCGCAATATCGAATTAAAATAATCTGAAAACACATAAAGGACCCTGACTTGCTAGTAAAAACACTGTTGGTTGAGTCTCGCCGAAGGGAACTTGGAAACTCGCCAAATGGGCCCTTACCTCACCTAAATTTATAGTAAGCCGACCTAGGAGACAGACCACTTAGGTGATGGGGGAGGGACATTGGCGACATGCCGACTAGAACGGCAAGCCCGACCTTGCTCGCCTAAAGTTACAGAATGCAGGACACCAGAGATCTAGACAAAAGGCGAGGGGATCCCACTTGGCGGATCGCCAAGTTGACTCGGTGAATCACCTAGTCGACTAAGAAGTGAATATTTTCCTTCTCTAAATCTGTGGTGTTACAGCGGGACAAGCTTAGCCCCAGATATATCGGGCCTTTTGAGATTTTTAAGAAAGTTGGTGATGTTGCCTATAAGTTACCCTTCCCTCCAGCATCAGCTATTCATCCAGTTTTCCATGTTTTGATGCTGCTCCGGTATATCCCAGATGAGTCTCACGTGCTCTAGTATGATGCAGTTGAGTTGGATGATCATCTGACCTATATTGAGGAGCCAGTTGCCATCTTAGCCAGAGATGTGAGGCAGTTGCGATCCAGAGCCATTCATGTTGTTAAGGTACACAAGAGGCACCATCCAGTTGAGGAGGCTATCTATGAGACCGAGTAGGAGATGCGGGAGCACTTTCCTAGCTTATTTGAGCCTTCTGGTACTTCTTGATTCTTTCTTTCGCGGACGATAGTTCTTTTTAGTAGTGGATGTTGTAATGACCCTCTAGGTCATTTTTGCCTTAATGCCTTCTTTTCGTCATTTAGAGTGTTCCTTTAGAAACCCCAAGTCATTTATGACTTGCTGGCACTGATTGTTCGGTCGCCTTGTCGTTCGTTTGGGTTTTATACTTTTTCCCTTGTTTTGGAGCTTTTCAAACTTGAATAGTTTAATCTAGTCAAAACGTTAGGTAAACAACCTCAGAATGGAATTCTAACGGTTCCATCAGCTCCGAATATTGTCATTTTAGGCTTGTGGCATGGTCGTCTCGGATCCAGAGTCTTTCGGCCCGAGTATGTTCCATTAGGCGTTTTAGCTTTTAAGCTTTAGCCTAAGTTTGACCTTGGTCAATATTCTAGGTAACCGTGCTCGGATTGAAATTTTATCAGCACGGTTAGCTTCGGAATATCAAGTTTGATCTAAAAGGACCCCTAGTTCGGGTCCTAAGGCTTACGGTGTGAGTTTGAGCACTTAGACGAGTTGTTGGAAAGCTTAAAGGCCTACAGTTGACTTTGGTCAACATTCAGAGAATTAGTTTTCGTATGAGAATTCCGTCTGGACCATTAGCACCGGAATGTTGAATCAGGTCTAGTAGAACCTTTGTGGATATCTTCTTTTTTATTTTTGGGTGTTTAGGCGAAAAGCTAAGTTTTAGGTCAAATGGGTCCCGAGGGGGTATTTCTGTCACAACAATATTTTTATGGAAATTCAACGATTCCATTGAGTCCGAAATGTCAAATTTAGTGGGATAGCATATTTGGTTTATTTTTATCGGGTCCCGAATGAATCCAGAGAGTCCGTTTGGAGACTTTTAAAAAACCTGATCTCTGGTGCAGACTTATAGCGACGAGAAACTGTTTTTTTAGCGACTAGTAATCCTTTTAGCGACAAGATTTAGCATCATTTAATGCCGAAAAGCAGCATTCAACCCTCATTTTCTAAACGTGATTTCTTTCTCATTTTAGCTCTATTTTGGGTGATTCAAAGGCTGTGTTGCTCAAAATTTGTGTGGCTACGCATTGGAGTGCTCGGGGACTGTTGGGGGGGGGGACCTCCGTTCAGGTAATTTTGTGTTTTAGTTGTTGTCTGCTCTCCCTCTTTAGCTTTAATGGTGATTTAATTGCATGGCCTGATTTCGGGCTGTTCCGAGCCCCGAACTGTGTTTCTTTTTGGT
Source organism: Solanum etuberosum (assembly GCA_029582245.1). Lineage (NCBI taxonomy): Eukaryota > Viridiplantae > Streptophyta > Magnoliopsida > Solanales > Solanaceae > Solanum > Solanum etuberosum. The sequence continues at coordinate 67,042 of JAJONR010002009.1, read as the reverse complement.
GCACTAGTTCGGGGAGGTCAAATGAATCTTTACACGGAGTCAAATTTGAGACTTCCAATGCGGGTCCCATGATCTTGTTTTAGACTCGATTTTGGGTCTGTCTTAGAAAAATGTGAGTTTTGTGTCAAAACGACCGTATTGACGTTGTATTTTTATTTTTGATAGCGTGGCAGCGTTCCGAGGTTGTATGGAAGGGAAAATCTCCGGTAATGTGATTTAGAGCTCGCGCGGTCGGCCTGCAGGTAGGCTACGGCTTCCCTCTCCTTAGACTGAACATGATTAAGTAATTGTATGTTGATATTAATCAATTTGGGGTTGAATTGGTGGTTAATCATGTTAAATTCCTAGAATCCATGCCTTAGTCTACTTTTTAGGTATTCCATATGGGTTGAAGCATGTCTATTGTATTTGTTGATCATTCTCACCTTGTGGTGTGCCTTATTTGTGTATTGTGAATATTGTTGGAGCATGTTTGGACTTAGTATAGGCTTAGGCTAGTGATTGTCTTAGACTTGCGTCCGTTTGGAGTCGTTAGGCCTTGTAATCTCCCCGACGTCGCTTCAGACGGCTTTGCTCCTTGTATACTGATGTAGCAGACTTGAGTCTGATAGTTTGGGCCTTAGTTAGGCATTAACACCGCTCTTGGAACCATATATCCATAAATCACCAATTTCTGTTGGTTTTGGTGTTTCTGATTCTTTGTGTGGAAGGTACTCGCTGATTTTGGTTGAATATGGTTTGGGCTGGAGTGATTTATTGATGGCACTGAGATTGGGGGTACTCTCAATGATTCTCGGTTGTTGCCGATCCTATTTCTAACTGATTTGCCTCTATTCGTGGTTCAAGTCCCCAAATTCACTCCACTGGGAGTGGTTCAAGTCCTCGCCTTTGTATTATAGCCTTGGTTTAAGTCTTGGCTTTCTTCAGCCATGGTTCAAGTATACCGCTCCGTACAGCTTGGTTCAAGTCCATAGCTACTCTAACCTCGGTTCAAGTCCTTGGTCATATTTATACGTTGCTCGAGTCCACGATTATCCTTAGTCTTGGTTCAAGTCTTTGGTTACTCCAAATCTCGTTGCAAGTCCTTGATCCTCCATCTTCAATTCTGTCCAAGTCCTTAACCCCTATCACTTCTAGATGAGCTTCATGCATATGGATTGGTTCGGTTTGAGTCCGCAGAAAGTTGTGGAAATCTTGGAAACTTCGTCGGATTCTCTTATTCAATTCTAAACTCTTCCTTGTACCTGTCGGGCTTATGGGAGTCTGCCCGGGTTTTACTTTTAGCTTGCGCACGAGTGTACTGGTTGGGTATATTGGAGCCCGGCCGGATTTAGTTAGTTACCCTCCTTTTCTTTGTGTGTTAGTATACTCCAGTGCATACCTCTTAGATTTCTCGTTCTTGTTTCTAGTAGTGTTTAAGATTCTCGCAATTCATATTACTTTTGCTTTTCTTGTTCAGTCGGCCTATGAGTCCTACTGGGTACCTGCTGTTTTTGTACTCATACTACACTTTGCATATGTTTTCATGATGCAGGTCTGAGCACCAGCTACCAGCATTGACAATGAGCTTGCAACAGTCTGATCTAGAGACAGTGGTGAGCACTTGGGGTTTTGTGCTACACCAGTCTCCATCTATATATATTGGCTTGTCTTTTGGTTTTTGAGACAGTCTTGTTTCTGTGGTCCACTTTTCAGAATTGTACTCATTTTGTTAGTAGCTCTGTACATGTGACTTCCAGGTTCTGGAGGGGATCTGTTAGTTGTATATATATTTTGGATTGTTTCCGCTTCTTCATCTATGATTCTTGTTATTTATGTTATTTTTTTAGTTTGAGTTTAGTTTTCTGCCCTCAATCCCATTACTTGTTGTTCCGGGATACGGGTTAGCTAGCCTACTAGTGGGTTATAGTAGGCGTCATTATGACTCTAGGAATCGGGTCGTGTCAGTAACACTTTCTATGTCTTATCCCTATATTTATGAATGCTAGAAATCTTAGCAATTTTACACTTATTTGACTTGTGTAATACTATTGATAAAGTTATTATCAAAATCATTTCAATTGTATTAAGCCCTTTCGAAAAGATTTAATTGGTCCTTACCAGACTAGTTTCTTGAAAGCTCGTCGTGCTTGTGACAATATTTTTCTTGTTAGAGAAGTTTATTAGATCAATATTTCCAAAGGGAAGAAGGGGAAGCTGATGCTTAAAATGGATTGATAAAAAACTTTTGATCGAATTGAATGGTCCTTTGTTTATTTACAGTTGGTTGTAAGGAAAGCATGAGTAAACCAAGAGTTGGATTAAGATGATAAAACATTAATGAAATTCCGAGTTATATATATAATAGAAGTTTAAAGCATAAATAAAACATCATTTAGGAAATTGTAGCTATATTATTTCAAACAAAAAATAGTAGTCATGTGAATGATATTATTACTGTCCAAAATTTATAAGACAAAAATAAAGACTTTTGTCTGAAATTTACAGCACATATTGAATTAATTATCCAAACTTCCTCCTATCCCAACATTGTTGTATGGGGGCATGAGGGTCATTAGCAGGTTTAGACATATAATGGAATTCTACCTGTAACATTTCATAAAAATTTCTAAGTTAAGACTCGAATTTTTTTTCAATTGTGAACAAGATTGAACCGGGTGATTCAAAAATTTCTTAGTTGTTAAGGTTAGTAGGTGTAACACCTCGGATTTCGAAAGAGCTAAAAAGAAATTTGTTCAAGTCACCCATCTATTTTTAGTTTTGGGTCAACTTCAATCAGCCCTATATTTTAGCACATAAAGAGCTAGGTGGCCCATGACCTACCAAATTGAAGTTCATTGAGTCCTCTTTCCAATGACGCTAAGTTTTCTCAGTTCCCAGCTCAGAGTAAAAAGTTATGCCTATTTGAGTGAAGCCTCTCTATTTAAAGCATTTCATCCGTTTTAGAAAATGGTATTTTGGTATTTTCCTTTTTCCAACTAGGCTTATCACGTTTTCCTCACCCAAATAAGGGTCTAAGAAGATGCTAAACCATTCTTTGTCGTTCCTAAACACATAAAAAAATAAAAGAAGACTTCAAGAAGAGAAAGAGCTCGGTTTTGAGCGTTCGTCAAGTTCCCATCGATTTTCACCAAGAACATTATTCTTTACAGGTATGTATGGCTTCCCACAGTGATTGACTTATTTTTCCTCATGCCATACATCTACTTTATCCGCAAAATCATTATATTCAGAAATTTCATGGGAAATTCTTGATTTTGGTTCGATTCTTAAACAATGGAGGTTGTGATTTCTTTTGTGTTGTGGATCTTTGAAAAGAGTCTTGTTTTGAGGAGGTTTGTACGAGGAATTATTTGAATTTTTGTTGGGTTTGAGAATCAAGAAGAGTTTAGGAGAATTTACCCCATTCAAAAGGAGTACCGACCCTAAATTTAGAAGAAATATTTGTTAGATTTTCTGTGTATGGGTTTGCGGCGGCGCACCACCCATAGCGCCAAGCTTCACTTCAGTAGTTCAGGCCCTGGCGTGATGTGTCAGCAGTGTGCCAAGGCCTGAATTCTGAAGTTCAGGCCTTGGGGCGACGTTCCACTCAGTATGCCAGGGTCACCTGGTCCTTTTTCTTTTCGTGCTTCTTTTCGAACGTGTTACTTTGAATCGTGACTTCGTTATCCTCTTTGTTTTTTGTCCTAAAGGCTCCATTAATCCTTGAGATATCCTACATGTCCTAATCATATGTCTAAATTTACATTCCGAACTAAAGTGAGTTTAAGAAAAAAGTTCAAGACCTTTTATTGAGTTTTGAGTTCATGAGTTCTTGAATTTCCGATCCTTTTGAAATTCTATTCCTAATTATTGAGTTGCTATATGTTATGCATTGAGGTTTTTGAGTTGATTTGTCCATGTATATATTTCAACATGAACCCTATGACTTGAGTATTCTTGAGATGAGTAATATCGTTGAGTTTTGGGTTTCCTATATTGTCATTGAGATCATTGAGTTGATTCGTTTATGTCTATATTTCAGCATGAACTCTATATTGAGTTATAAATCTTGAGAATCTTTTAAAGCCAATATTTATGTTTTAAGCTGAGTTTTTGAGATAATTTTAAGGAGACATTTTCAGTAAAGTTTAAGGGAACTAAGTATTCCCAAATATATCATGTTTACTTTGAGAAAAGAGAAACTTTGATTTCTAAAAGAGTTTATTGAGTTCAAAGATATTTCACAGCATTTACCTCTTTTAAGAGGATAGTTTGAGCAATTATCTAAAACCAGGGAAATAGTATGTTTTATACATTTGAACATGAGATTATATATTATTGGGAGTAGTATTGAGCACCGATATAGGGATGAGTTCAAACAACTCAAAATCATCATAAACCATGTATGCCAACATGGGTAAAGGATCATATATTTTAGATGAATCCTTAGTGCCTTCGGGCAGAGCTTAATGGATCCACTTAGTTGAGGTGTTCTATACCCCGACAAGGAATATGACAGTTATGGCAGCGTGGACGAGATGCTATATCATCACATGGCTCATTGTGATAGCTGTCTGTAAGAGAATCTCCCAAATAAAAGTAAAGAGTATTTTATTTTATTTTGACATACATTCTTGAGTTGATATTTGCCATTTATGAAGCTTTAAACATGTAAATCTTTTGTTACTGCTTTTTTAATGAGTTCATATGAGATGAGTACTTTTCCAATCTTGTCAGTTCAGTTATCTACATTTTCAGTTCAACTTGCATACTCGTACATTCAATGTACTGAAGTCATTCGACCTGTATCCTTTTATGATGCAGATACAGGTGTTCAGAATTATCAACAGGCGCTTCGTTGAGATCACTCTACACTCCAGTTAGCTTTTGGTGAGCCTCCTTGTATTCTGGAGGACTTCACATTTATTTTCAGTTTAGTAGTTTTGAGTTGTCGTGGTTCTTGTCCCGACATTCATCTTTAATAACTGAGGCTTCATAGATAGTTATATTTGAGGAATCTTTCAATATTTACTTTCTTTTGAGTTGTTTTACAAACAATAAGAATTTCAATTGAGTATTTTCCAGACCTTATGAGTTGAGTAATTGAGTTTAACATATTTAATTTACTTTTAAGCTTATTTGTGTTTGAGTTAGTCTTCCGCTTGTACTAAGCCAGGATAAGGGTTGCTTATCTCATTTAGATGTCGTGGTTCTTGTCCCGACATTCATCTTTAATAGTTGATGCTTCATACATAGTTATAGTTGAGGAATCTTTCAGTATTTACTTTCTTTTGAGTTGTTTTACAAACAATAAGAATTTCAATTGAGTATTTTCCAGACCTTATGAGTTGAGTAATTGAGTTTAACAGATTTTATTTACTTTTAAGCTTAGTTGTGTTTGAGTTAGTCTTCCGCTTGTACTCAGCCAGGATAAGGGTTGCTTGAGAACCAACAATGGTTCTCCAGTGCCGGCCACGTCCAGGGTGTAGGCTCAGGTCGTCAGAAACTTGGTAGTAGAGCATAAAGTTCCAATGTCCTAGGGTGTCTATGAAGTCGTGTCAGTAGGATCTTATTTATGGTTGTGAGGGTCCCACTTCTATAAATGAGGGAATACAGACATTTAAGAAAAGTTTTCCTTCTTTCATACTCTAAATCTGCAATAGAAATGTGTGAGAAGGAACTTATTTAGAATCGTGTGTTTCTCAAATCCATTCGACTACCCCTCAAACTCAAGGTGGTTCAAAAACAAAGTCAGATCCTTATCAATGAGTATCTCTTAACAAAAGTCTTAAGAAAGTCATGAGACTGCAGAGGGGCTTGGAAGAAGCCCATGAGCGAGCTTAAGTGTTGAGATTCGAAAGAATGCACTCTTATTTATATGAATCGTCTGATCGAGTTAAAAGCAGGATGTACTCCCACTCTCTTCTCTAAACCTTGTTTCAGTTGATACCCTTATGAGGAAATGTGTTTTAGAGCTTGGGTAGTATTTTCATCCAAAAAGATAGTATGAGTTACGATGTTATAAGCAGTAGTAGTAAAAGTGCCCAGAGTTAGAAGAATGCATGTAGAGGTCTAGTAATATAAGAAAGAAAGATAGTGATGAGGCAAATCATGTTATTGCAGTCATGTACCGCGTAAGTCATTAATAAGGAGTTTTTATTTATGTTTAGACTAAGGAATAATAATTTTGTATGGAGTTCATGATAGAGGGTAGAGGAATAATTACTATTTAGGATGAGTTAGAGTATACTTTAACTAGGAAGGAGTTTATTATGATATGTCAATGTATTAGTAACGACCAAGTATAGGTGTTGAATAGAAGAGTAGTAGTATTCACGAGGTGAGATATCTACGATAAGCTTATAATTTTGAAGAGAGAGCTTCATGGTATTGAAAGGGGTATAGAACTAATTAGGTAATGACGTGCAGTGAACGGGTAAGTAGTACTTAAGTTGTGAAATGGAATGTGATGGTAAATTGTAAGTATGTAGACTGAGAGAGATAAATATTGACTACTTGTAATGAGGTCTTAGTGGGTGAGTGTTTATTAATTTTATCTAGTATTCATAAGTTAGTATAGTATGTGATAAATCTTATTGATAATTGTATTAGAACTAGACAATAAGCTTGAATTTGAGATGAGTGTTTTGCCAAAAGGATGGAAACATGAGGGTGATGATGTTAGTTTGAGATTTGATCTGGTAAGTTTGACATAGAGTATATGAGGAATTAAGAGGTTAGTTACAATGAATGTGAGTGGTACAACTATGGGATTCTAACTTTTGGATAAGAGTAGTGAAGCATGGCTAAGTCACTAGATTAACAAGAGCATTAAAAAGTGTACCTGAGATCGTATGAAGTCAGATAAGGTTCTAATTAAGTTTATTGATTTCATGTATGCCTAGATAGCATAATTGAGTTCTTCAATGTGGAGTAGGCTGATGTAAGCATTATTTATCACCCTTAAGAGTTTGGTAGAAAGAATTTTATATAGTCAATTACGAGCCTCTTAAATATAGTTCAAATATTCCTCCAGTTAGGTTGATATGAACATAGAAGGATGTTATTGGTAGGCTAAGAAGGACAAGTCAGATTATTAAGAGTCAGATTAAGTGGCCTTATAAGCCTATGAGAAGATGTTAAGAGAAGCATCTTGGAAATAGGTCTTAGAATGAGTCTTAGTACCTGCTTATGAAGAGTTCAGTAGCCATGAGATAAGCCTTTCCGGAGTATTGGAGTAAAGGAATGTAGACCAGTTTAGAGATGATGGAATAGATCCATAACTTTAAAGTGTCAGCTCTAAACCTAAGGGGGAGATGACAAAATGAGAAACAAAGTCAATTGTTGAGAATAAGATAGTGATGTGTTCCGAAAGAGTTATAGTGTTATATCAATCCATTAATACTCTAGCGTATTCCTCAAAGTTCAGCCATTACAACATCTTGTTGATGTTTCTATTATCAGAATTGTGCCTATGACCTATGCTCATACACTTCAGAGAGATTCACATCTATGCTCAGTTTCCGTAATGATGGCAAAGACTTTAGCCCATTGATCTCAATCTTACTCCATTAAGTTATGGATATCAGCCTCATGATATGAACCTATTCATATAAGCACTCATGTCTCATAGTATGTTCAGTCTCGCAAATTCATGATTTGATCTTAATGGCTAGCAAAATAATTTTATGTCATGCATATTCTTATATAAAAAATCTCAACTGAATCCTGCTTATGATCTTTCTCCCTAAAGCTCTTTCAGTAATCCTTTTTAGTTTTAAGAGTTGTGTTGTTGATAGAGTTGTGTGATGATAGAGAAGAGGATTTCTATTTCTTATTGAGATAGTGATGGTGTGTTTATTCCATTTAAGGTTATAAATGTGGAAGAAGAAGGATATAATATTTTACGATGAGTAATAAGTCAGGTCCTGGTAGTAATGCATGAAATTTCAGGTTGTATAAGTGACGAGAGAATGAGGAATTGTTATAAGGATTGGTTAGAATGAGCCCATGGAGTGGTTATAGTACTAGAATTTAATGTGGTATTTGTAGCATGTGGATGAATGCATGATGCATTAGGTGGTTCTTGATTAATACCCGAGGTTGGTTAAATGAGGTGGTAAGGAGTACTATTCTTGGGAGAAGGTTTCCTATAGACATATAGTATAGAACACGAATCTTGTGATTTAGATTAGAATAATCACCTTATGTTAAGTACTTTGTGATTTAGAGATTAGGCTTGAACACAGTAAGAGCAGACAGTTAGACTCAGACTTTGGTAAAAGTAGTCATATACCCTTGTGGGAGCTATGAGTTATAGCTACTTAGGTGGGGTAATAAGTAAGAAGAGCATAGTTGAGAAGTGTTACTAAGCTTCAAAGCTATGGGTCATATCACTCAAGGCATAGAGTTCCTATTCTTACTTTGTGCCCATATATCTTTTATGTATGTCAAATAGGTTCAGATATAGCATGATTATGTTCAAATTCATATCATTCTTGACTTATGTGTCATAGACAGTTCCGAACTCTTAGTAGGAATCGATTCCGCCCATGTTAGTAGGCAAGTTCAGAAGTCAGAAAAGATAGTAAGAGTAACCCCTTTCCATTCTCAGTCCAGTCATCATTCGAGAATGAATGATCCCAAGGGGGAGATATTGTAACATCTCAAAAATTTCAAAGTTATGACTCAAACCATTCTTCAATTGTGAACAATATTGAACCGATTTATTCACAATTTTTTTTAGTTTTGGGTAAACTTCAATAAACCATATCTTTTAGCAGATAAAGAATTAGGTGGCCCACGGCCTACCAAATTGAAGGTCTTTGAGTCCTCTTTCCAACGCTGGCAAGTTTTCTCAATTTCAAGCTCTGAGTAAAAAGTTATGCCTGTTTGAGTGAAGCCTCTCTATTTAAGGCATTTCATCTGTTTTACAAAAGGGTATTTTGGTCTTTTCCTTTTCCCACTAGGCTTAGTACGTTTTCCTCACACAATTAAGGGTCTAAGTAAATGCTAAACCATTCTTTGTCGTTCCTAAACACTTAGAAAAAATACGAGAAGAGTTCAAGAGGAGAAAGATCTAGGTTTTGAGCATTCGTTAAGATCCCGTTGATTTTCGCCAAGAACGTTGTTCTTTCTAGGCATGTAAGAACATTCTTGAGTTGATATATGTCATTTATGAAGATTTAAACATGTAAATATTTTGTTACTTCTTTTGTAATGAGTTCAGTTGAGGTGAGTGCTTTTCCAGTCTTGTCAGTTGAGTTATCTACATTTTCAGTTCTCCTTGCATACTCGTACATTCAATGTACTGATATCATTTGACCTGCATCTTTTTATGATGCAGATACACATTTTCAGAATTATCAACAGGCGCTTCGTTGAGACCACTCTATACTCCAGTTAGCTTTTGGTGAGCCTCCTTGTATTCTGGAGGACTTCACTTTTATTTTCAGTTTAGTAGTTTTGAGATGTCGTGGGTCTTTTCCCGACATCCCTCTTTAATAGTAAAGGCTTCATAGATAGTTATAGTTGAGGAGTCTCTCATTATTTACTTTCTTTTGAGTTGGTTTACAAACTATAAGAATTTCTATTGAGTATTTTCCAGACCTTATGAGTTGAGTTATTAAGTTTAACAAATTTAATTCAGTTTTTAGTTTATGTGTGTTTGACTTAGTATTCCGCTTGTAGTAAACCATGATGAGGGTTCACTTGAGAACGAGCAATGATTCTCGAGTGTCGGCCACATCCAGGGTGTAGGATCGGGTCCTGGCACTACCGGTTGCCCAATGCTTTGCTTAACTTTCCTCAAATTTCTGGTTGTTTGATTCAAATTTCATTATTTCATTGATGCTTTGTGTTTCTTTGAGAAATTTTAAAGCTTAGTAGGTGACATAACATGTAACATAATCATTCAGACATCATAAAATTAATTTTAGTAGGTGATATTACATGTATATTATGATTTCAAGATTTATGTTGACGTACTTATGCTATTGCAAGTATTTCTAAACTTGTATAAATGAATCATGTTAAATATGCTCAAATGAGACCCTTCTTATTGTAATAATAATTACACAATCGCCAAGTTTTTTTTAGAATGAGCCTATGGTATGGTATGGTATGGTATATGGCTTAATTATCATACTATAACTTCACAATTCTACTATATTATCATTTGGGGTGAAAATATCTACTTAATCTTTGATATACAATTGATTAAGACATAATATATAAATATGCCCTTTAACTTAGACTCAACTCACATTTATGTTCTTCAACTTTGGGTGTGCACAAGTATGTTATTCAATCTGTATTTAAAACCAATATTAATGACAACAAAATATTGTAGAAACAATAAAACTACAAAGTTTAAATCATGTAGTGAGCAACAGAAACTAATATCATTAACAAAAATTAATTAGTGTAAAACATACCAGAATCCGTAACAATTGTATGAAATAGAAAGGAAAGAAAATCGAGCCCACTGAATCCACAGTGTCCCCTTAAGGAAATTATTCTCCTCTAGTATCCGAGTTTTGAACTGGAACAGATCCTCCCAAGATAGAACGATTCTATTCACAAGTGTATTGATACCCAAAACAATGGTGTGAGCGAGTCACTCAACGGTAGTAAAGTACACGAATATTTAATTGGGCAGAAGAAGAAGAAGAAGTTCAGAAATTTTTGTAAGTAAAAAGTTTGAGGAATAACAAGTATTTATAGCCAACAAGCACTGTTTCCTAAAGGTTGGAACCTTTCAGAAACCACACGATTATTCATGAAAGCTTGCAACCTTCCAAAACTGTCATGGTTGTTCCTGAAAGTTACAACCTTTTAGAACAGTCATTTCCAACGGTGGAAAATTCAAATAAAATGGGAAATACATTTTAAAACACGGTTCACACGGATCCGAGTTGTGTTGGGTCGTTTCGGTTAATTATTTCAATAATTTGAAATTTTTCAGTAATTTAATTTTATAAATAATTAAACAAACTTTGTCTTAAAAAAAATCTCTCGATCGATCATTTTCAAAGCCAAAGCCGAAGATGAGCCGAGAGAGCGAGCGACGACGACGGTGCGAGGGGGTCCCTTTTTCCAACTCTTTTAACAACTAGTAGAAGTGTTTCTCTATTGTAACACTTTAACTTTTATTTCCATCACCAATGTGGGAGAAATGATTTTTCTTACTAAAGTATAAGAGAACCTTTCAAATTTCTTGTTTGATCTTCCCTTCATTTCTGATTAATTCTTACTATATACTAAATAATCCCCCACATGAATGGGGAATGGTTATAACATAAAGAAATGCACGGACGAGTGTGTACTTTACAAGCAATGATTAATTGCATTTGGATAAGTACGTTTCCCGTTGAATTTTCTGTAGTACACATATGTCGGATACAATCGGTCAGTCGGTAGATGTGATATCTTCGAACCATCAAGATTTGGTTTATACCTAGACATCCATATGCCACACAATCAACCCTTTACCATTTATGGTTCTTACGGTTGTGTTCATTTTATTCATGACACCTCCTGGTTCGATGAGTGTATAGAAAATAGGTTTTTTACAATAATTCTCTTTGGAACGGCTTACACTACACAATCACATATGCGATTTCTAACCATGTCATCGTGTAGATACACTATTTCGTCAAATCTTCCAAATTCATAAAATCATTAAAATCTTTAAGCTTTATTAACTCGTTAACAAGCCTTAATGTTTTAACCTTGTTCCTCAATATTGTCTTCATCATGAGAATGGATTGAGTTGATTGACAATGCCAAACCGTCAGTCACAACTTTGTTTTTTCCTTGAACGTAGCACTTTGGATATCCAGTCTGCTAGATAGAATTACCACCATGATGACTTGTCCTAAGTCATAAACTCATTCCCTTAGATGATCTTTCAACTGCCTCTCTCACTAAGACTTTTGTTAGTGGACATGACACATTATCTCTTGACTCTACATAGTCAGTTCTAATAATTTCACTAGAAAGCAGTTGTCTTGCGGTATTTTGTCTCCATCGTATATGATGATATTTACCATTGAACATGGTGCTTCCTGCCCTACCTATTGATGCTTGACTATCACAATATATGCATACAGCTAGGTCCCACAGGTTTGGGCCAGATTGGAATGTCCTCTAAGAAATTCCGAAGCCATTCAGCTTCTTCACCGGCCTTATCTAAGGCAATAAAGTCAGATTCCATTGTAGAGCAAGCGATACATTTTTGTTTGAATGATTTCCAAGAGACTACTCCTCCACCAAGTGTATATACATACCCACTTGTGGATTTTACTTCATTTGACTCGGTGATCCAATTTGCATCACTAGATCCTTCAATCACGGCAGTATATTTATTATAATGCAAGGCATAGTGTTGTGTATGTTTCAAATACCCCAACACACGTTTTATTGTCATCCAGTAAGTTTGATTAGGATTACTAGTGAACTGACTCAGCTTGCTAATAGCACATGATATATCTGGTCGCATACAATTCATAATATACATCAAACTTCCCAACACTCAAGGAAAATTTCATATTTACCTTAAGTGCTTTATGATAAGCAACTCCTGGCAAGCTGACAGCCATAGCTCTAACACCATAATTAAGAGTTGTGTATTCCTTTTCTAAAGCATCCATGAAAATGTACATAATAATCCAAAAAAGTTAGTGTTCTCAGGTGTGTTAAGAACTCAATTTCTCCCATGGATGAAAATGTATCCAGTGCTGATACAACTCTTTCTTTGATATACTTTATGTATATTGACAGGGCCTCGTGACCATTCACAGGTATTGCGGTCATTTTCCTTAGCCATTTGTGTTCTTCATATGAAATACCAACAAATGATTTTTTACCAATGGGTTCCATAGTAGAAGTAGGTCAGCCAGGCTTAAAGGATTCATCATCATTTAAAACCTTCCTGCAAGCTTCTGGTGTTGTGATAATCACACTTGAACTTCCAAACATGTAAGCCTTGTATATTCTTGTTTGGCCGAATCTACGATTATAATAAAAAGTCAGCGACAAAGCCATAATTTTCACAAGTGATATTTTTTAAAATAAAAGGTTAAAAAGTCACATTTGAGATTCAAACATGTGACGGCATGATATCAAAGGTATTCAACTTATAAAAGTTGTAATCACACGAAAAAGCTAAAGGGATTCAACATCGGCAAATACAACAAACCATCTCTTGTCTGCATTTATTGATTCTTAACAAAATAGACGACCATAATGATCTTCTTGTTAAAATGTACGCATAATTCTATTGACCGATAAATAATAATTTTCTGTTCCTAACTATTCCTAAGCGAATTGCCTTGCTCTTGCAATTTTTTCATATCCAGCAACAAAGAGAGAAAATATAAATCAAAGATATGCAGAGAGATGTGGTCTTCTTCTTCTTTTAGGTTCTAAGAAGCACTAGTAGTTGATGAGACTCTTTTCACTCTCTCCAAGCAGTTATCCTTAGTCCTACAATGAGGCAAATACATAACTGGGCAAGACATATTCTTCCTTTCAAGCCTACAAAACAATAAGTAAATCAACAACAACAACATATAGAGTGTATGCAGATCTGACCTCCACTTTAGAGATAGAACGGTTTTTAGGTAAATCAGCAATCAACCAAAAAGATCTATAACTTACTCATAATCCAGCAGAAAATAATGGAGGAAAATAGATATTTCAAGCTTAGCAAGGTCATTTCTTGGGCACAATCAGTCTGCTCATCCAAAACGAAGGAATGTTCCTACCTTTGGTGTAAGTCCCTAAAAGTTTCACAACATAAATACAAAAATCATGATGATGGTTTAAGCAAGTTAAACATTCTTAGTTTAGTGTTTACACTAAACCATATTAGGCTTATGATGGTTAAGTTAAAAAGAGTACTATTTAGTGTAAACAATGAGCATAAGTAAGTTTATATCATGAAATAATAGAGGGATTGATGTAAAGTATAAGGCTTGTTAAATCTTACATCCCATCTAGAAGGGTTAAACTCTAGTGGATCCTTATAGATTTTAGGATCCAAATAGACATTCCTAAACTATACCGAAACTTTCCATCCTTTGGGTATGGTATAACCAGGAAACAATAAGATATAGTTAAGTTATATTAACTAAATCTCTTATCAGTTAATGATATATTATTATAACTAACCATGAATAGTAACATCTTCCTTTGCCTCGCGGAAAACCACAAAGGAGAACGTAACCAAACGAATACTTTCATCAATCACCTATGAAGGAGAAACACGTCGTTTTTATTACATTGTTTAGAGAAAATAAAATTGATATACCAAGAATGTTAAAAAGAAATGAAAAATTCACCTTTGAGAGGTAGTCCATATTCCAAATTTCTTTGAGTGTCAAGCCCTTTTGGTCAGATGGCCTTATTTTTACAATAACCTCTTTCTCTGCCTGTTTTTCAAATAGAAAGATTGAAATACAAAACAGAATATTGAAAAATGTTTCAAAATTGTGAAAATTTAGTTACCTTAGATTTCTTGAAGAATTTAGGATGTTTCTGCACAAAATATGTTGCCCACATTGTTATACAACCTGAAGATTCATGACCAGCATTGAGATACATTACCAAAACATCAATAATCTCCTCATCATTCAATTTCCTTCCGTTCTCATCTTCAACTTCTAGAGTAATATTCATCATGTCTTTCTTGTGTTTTGACCCTCTTTTTTCCCACCTCGCCCTCCTGTTATCCACAATCGATTGGAATATTGCCACAAGCTTTTTACGAGCCTGAAAATTTATCCACACCATTTAAATTTCTAGTAAATTGTATAAAAAAGACATGATTTTTTCACGCAAACATTATTTATGATTTAAGTGAAATTCGACAAAAGGCAAGGGACAATTTCTTACCTTGAGTGCTTTCGGATAAGCAAATCCTAGCAAGTTAACAACCAGCTCTAACACCATAATTCAAAGTTGTGTGTTCCTTTTCTAAAGCATCCATGTGTAACATCCCAAAAAATTTTAAGATAAGATTCGAGTCATTCTTTATTTGTGAATAAAATTTCACCAAGTGATTCTAAATTTTCTTAGATGTTAAGGTCACCAAAATTCCCTAGCATAAAGTTGAGTTGAAAACTTTCCTTCCAATTGAGTTTCACTATGAGATTTTACTTTGGTCAACTCCAAATGACCATATCTCTTAAAATATAAAGAGTTACGTGACTCATAACCTATCAAATAAAAAGTATTGAATCTACTTTCCAACGCCACCAATTTCACAACAATCCAAGTTTTGAGTAAAAGGTTATGACTATTTTAGTAACCTGATATAGTGCAGTGACAAATTAGCCGACGGGAAAACAATAAAAGGGTCATTTTTATCTTTTTACCTCTAAGAATATCATAAATGAATTTCTTGACTAATTAAAGACCCAAAACAATCAGACTGAAACCCTAAGGCAAAACCCTAAGGAAAACATCAAAGTAGAAGACTCTATTAAAGATTCTTTCCATCTTTTTCAGGATTCTTGATGAGTCTGAGATTTGGACTCATTTAGGGCTTTGTTTTGATAGATTAAGTGTCCTCAAATGCCTAATTTATGCTATAAACTGATGTTAATGCCTTGATTTTCAGGTATATGGATTGAGGATCAAAGCAAGGACATTAACAGGCAAAAAGGAACAAAACAAGCTGAACAAATGAAGAAAGGCAAGCCTGGTGATCGTCAAGGTCATTTGGCGAATCACCGAGTGGCTATCAGACCGCATAAAGATCCAGTGTGCCAAGCCCTCAAGGAACGAACCAAGTCGGCGACGAAAAGAGGCAATCGGTGGATCACCGAGTAGTTCCGCAAAGCCAAGATAGATCACCCAAAGTTACAGACCTTGAGGATGCTGAATGGCAAGACAAAAGGGTGATGGAAGAGATCAAAGGGCGGCTCGCCGAGTGGTTTGGTGAGCCCGACTTACTTCACCGAAGAGCCTTTCGTGGCTTATTTTTGGCAACTATAAATAGGATTTTGAACAGCTGATTTTTATCTATCTTTTGAATCCATTTTTTAGTCTAGAACAGTTGTCTTAGTAGACTTGAAGGTTTTGAGACTCAACTTGGAGATTTCACAAGTGGGTTTCTAATTTTCTTTGAATTGGAGCATTGTAAAGCTTGAATTCCACTTACCCAGTTGATGGCTAATCGATTCGGTAACGGTTTTTATCTTTATATGATGTCGGGCTAAAACTCCAATTCTTGGGGTGTAATCATGTGATTATGGGTTGAATTAGTGTGTGGGTATTGTTAATTACTAGTCTAAATGCTATTTTGAAGTGGGTTTAATCATTAATTGTGGTTTAATTTAAGAATTGTAGTTGCAAATGCAGTTCTATTTTAGTGTTCTTGGCTTGCGAGAGAGAGAGGTTTTAGGACTAAAATTATTGATTAATGATTTTTATGTATTAGGTTGATATGGGTTCAGCTCTAGAGATTGAATCCTAAACCCAGTCCTACCTATCTTGCTTGATAGAGAAGATGCATTAAGGTTTTGGGTTGTTCTTAATTGTTGTGCTTGTTGATGTTCGAGAGAAATCACTTGAAACAGAATAGTTGTACGAGAGAAAGCTATTTCAATTATAGTCTAGCCTACCCACTAATATTTTGTTGTTTACTAGTATTTTCAATTACCCATATATCAAACTTCACCTATAATCGATGACATCCCGAGAATTTCTCTCCTTATTATTATCTCATTGTTATTTGACTGATTGTAGTTGATAATTTGAAAACCCAAAAACCCCCATTTGACAATCTTGTCACCCCTTTTATTTGATATGACTTTTTCCGATAATATTTGTTCCTATAGCTAGTTAGACCATATTTGTACTTCTTAATTTAATTTGAACACGTACCGCTCCCTGTGGGATTCGACCCCAACTCAATTGTTGGGTTTTATAGTGCTTAACGATCGTTGGCACCTAGAATTGGATGAGGTGTGCTTGAAACGTTAATCAATTCTTCTTCAAGGTAAGTCGTTCTCAAAGAATCTCATTCTTTCCAACTCAAATTCCTCCATACAATTATGAAACACTAATGAAAATCATATTTCTTTTCCATAGAAATTTCAAGAAAACTAATTCAAAAATCTTAAGAAAGGCTTTCTTGATTGTTTACCTTCAAACTAGAGTTTCAAGGCTTCTATTTAAAGATCTTTTTTAAGATTCTTCAAGAACCTTGTTCTTTCAGGTATGTAAGGCTATCATAGTGTTGGACTAGTTCGTCCTCACACCCTACATCTACTTTCTAATTAGTAAAAGAGTAATCTAGGATTCTATCCCTAGATTTGAGTATTCTTGAGATAGTTGATTTTGAGTAAGACCTCCTTGCTTCTGGAGGACTCTAGTTTTATGAGTTGTTGTAGTAGTTTCCTTGAGAAGTCGTGTGTCTTATGCCGACACTCATTTTTGTATAGTGGAGGCTTCATGGATAGATAATTTTGGAGAGTCTTTCAGTTTCAGATATTTTATTTAAAACTTATGTTTCATACTTAGTATATTCAGTTCAGTTTTGAGATCAGTAAACTGTTTTTAAACGTTTCTTTCTATTTTATGCTTATGTATGCTTAAGTTAGTCTTCTGCTTGTAGTTAGCCACGATGAGGGTTCACTTGGGACCAACAATGGTTCTTGAGTGCCGGCCAGTCTAGGGTGTATGCTCGGGTCGTGAAAAACTTGGTATCAGAGGACAGAGTTCAATTGTCCTAGGGTGTTATGAAGACATGTCAATAGGATCTTATTTATTGTTGTGAGGGCCCCACTTCTACAAATGAGGGACTACAGACATTTAAAAAAAGTTTCTCTTCTTTTATACTCTAAATAGTGCAATAGAGTTGTGTCATAAGGAACTTATTCAAACTCATGTGTTTCTCCTATCCATTCGACTACCCCTCATACTTAAGGTAGTTGGAAAGCAAAGCTAGATCCTTATCAATGAGTTGTTCTCACCAAAAATCTTGAGAAAGTCATGAGACATGTAGAGGGGCTTGAGAGAAGCCTGTGAGTAAGTTAAGTGTTGAGTTTCAAAAGAATGCACTCCTATTCATATGAATCGTGTGTTCTAGCTAAAAGTGAGATGTATTCCCAGGCTCTTTTCTCTAAACCTTGTTCCAGTTGAGACACTTATGGGGAAGTGTGTTTTAGAGCTTGGGTAGTGTTATCACCCGAAAAGATAGTATGCGTTATGAGATTATAAGAGTAGTAGTAAAAGTTCTCAAAGTTAGAAGAATGCATGCAGCAGTATAGTAATATAAGAAGGGGGTGAGTGATGAGCTAAATTATGTTGTTGTAGTCATGCACCAAGTCACTTATCAATGATGAGTTTTTCCTTTATGAATAGACTAAGGAATAATAATTTTGTATAGAGTTCATGATGAGAGGTAGATAATTAGTTACTAGTCAGGATGAGCTAGAGTATACTTTAACTAGAAGAGAGCTTATGTCAATGTAACATTGTGTTAGTGAAGGCCAAGTATAGGTGTTTAATAAAAGAGTAGAGTATTCATGAGGTGATAGATGTAAGCTAGGCTTATGATTTTTAAGGGAGATCCCATGATATTCAAGGGATTATAGAACTAATTAAGTAATGATGTATAGTGAATGAGTCAGTAATACTTAAGTTATGAAAGGAAATGTGACGGTAAATTATAAGTTTGAAGACTGAGAGTAAAGATTGACTACTTGTCATGAGATCTTAGTGGGTGAGTATTCCTTAATTTTATCTAGTATGCATAAGTTAGTATAGTATGGAAGCAATTATATTGATATCTATGTTTTGTAATAGACACTAGGCTTGAATTTGAGATGAGAGTCGTGATAAAAAATAATGGCAACATGAGGGTGATGATGTTAGTTTTAAGATCTGATCTGGTAGAATTGACATATAGTAGGAGAGGAATTAAGATATTAGCTACAATGAATACGAGTGGTAAAAGTGAGAGATCCTAACTTTTAGATAAGGGCAATGAAGTGTGGCTAAGTCATAAGAGTAACAAGAGCATTAAGAGGTGTACCAAGATTGTATGTAATTAGATGAGGTTCCAATTAAATTACTGATTTTCCATGTGTGTCTACATAGTATATTTGCGTTGTCAACGTGGAATAGGCTAAGGTTAGCATTATTTATTTTTCTCGTTAAGAGTTAAATGAAACGGTCGTATAAGCAAATGAGAAGAGGTTAATAGAAGCATCTCAGAGAGAGGTCCTAGAAAGAGTCTTACTACCTGCTTATGGACAGTTCTGTAGCCATGAGATAAGCCTTTCCGATTATTAAAGGGAATGTAGACCAGTTTAGAGATGAAGGAATAGGTCCATTGTTTTCAAGTGTCAGTTTTAGACCTAAGGGGGAGATGATAAGATGAGAAATTAAGTCAAGTGTTGACAATTAGATAGTTATGTCTTCCAAAAGAGTTGTAGAGGTACATCAATCCATTCATACTCTAGCGTATTCCTCAAAGTTCAGTCATTTCAACATCATGATGATGTTTCTTATATCAGAACTGTGTTAATGACCAATGCTCATACACTTCAGAGAGATTCACATCTATGCTCAGTTTTTAGAATGAGGGGAAAATACTTTAGCGCATTGATCTCAATCTTACTCCATAAAGCTATGGATATCAGTCTCATGCTATGAACCTATTCATATAAGCAATTATGTCTCACAGTATGTTCAGTCTAAAAAATCCATGAATTACTCTCAATGGCTAGCAACATAATTTTATGTCATGTATATTCTTATATCAGAATTCTCGAATGAATCGTGCTTATGATCTTTCACCCTAAAGTCCTTTTAGTAATCCTTTTTCCTTTTGAAGAGTGGTGTTGTTGATAGTAGTTGTGTGATGATGGAGGAGAGGATTGTTATTTCTTATTGTGATAGTGATGGTGTGTTTATTCCATCTAAGGTTATGAATGTGGAGAAAGAAGAAGATAAGGTTTTACAATGAGTACTAAGTCAGCTTCCTGGTGGTAATGCATGAAAGTTAAGTTGGTAGAGATTATGAGATGTTCTTAGAAAGTGGGTTAGTAGGAGTCTATGGAGTGGTTAAGGTTATGACTTGAATCTGGTGTTATTAACATGTGGATAATGCGTGATACATTAGGCGTTTCGTGATATGAGCTCAAGGTTAGTTGAATGTAGTGGTAAGGAGTAGTTTTCTTGGGATGAGATTCCCTATAGAAGTATAGAATCGGTCCGACTGAGGTTTTTCCCGTTTTCTCTGATGGGAGAGGCAAGCAAGTGGTTGGCTGAGTTGCCAAGAGATTCTATCACTTTGTGGGACGAGCTTATTACTGCAATCCAAGTGTGATTCTTTCCCCTTTCGAAGATGATGACTCTTCAGGATAGTATTCAAATCTTCAAGCGTTTGGAAGGTGAGCCAATCCATGAGACTTGGCTGAGGTTTAAGAAGATGGTGTTGTAATGCCCAACTCATGGACTTCCCGATAATGTGTTGCTGCAATATTTCTATAGAAGCCTCGATTCGGTGAACAAGGGAGTGGCTGACAGACTTTCTCTGGGTGGTTTAATGCAACAGCCCTATGCAATAGCTTGCCAACTCCTTGATTGCATGACCAGGATAAACAGGGCATGGTACACTCGAGAAGACCATGTCTCTCCTCTCACTTATAAATTGACAAAACAACAGATCGAAAAAGATCAAGAGAGAGACCAGAACATGGCTAAAATGATGATGCAGCTGGATATCTTGGCTAAGAACGTCATGGGTGCTGGTTCAAAGAGTGTAAATGTTGTGGGTGTTGGTGGAGTGAGCCTTGATGATGCAAGGTTTGAAGCTCTGTACAACGATGAAGTGAACTTTCTAGCCAACCAATAAGGAGGTTATTGTACTAACTACCCAAGGTCGGGTGGTAATCAAGGGTGGATTAGAGATGAGGGCTGGAGAGACCGTGACAGAGAGTGGCATGATCGTAACGCCTCTTGGAAGGAAAGAGAAGGGGGAAAGGATAGGTATGTGCCTCCCCATGAGCGTTAAAAGCCCAAAGATTCTGAGGGTAACCGTACGTAAGACATCCTCTCACGCATTCTTAACAAGGTTGAAGGGTCCGATAAAGTGTTGAAGGAAATGAAGGAAGATGTATCGACTCTTAACCAGACGGTAACCTCTCATTTCGTCTCTATCAAGCAGCTGGAGACCCAAATGGGTCAAATTTTGTCTCATCTAAACCCAAGAAAACAAGGGGGGTTGCCTAGTGATACTATGGCAAACCCCAAAAATGAAGCTTGAATGGGTATTTACATGGTGCCACGACGTTAACTAAGGTGCTTCTTGGGAGGCAACCCATGTTTTTAATGCTTTGTGTATACTTTTGAATAACGAGTGTTGATTGTGTAGGCTAAAAAATGGAGTGTGTTTGAGAATGTGCAGGTTGGTGAGCCAAGAGTCCAGTCGGAGACTCACCGAAGAGGTCAGTGAACCCGACTTGGACCGCCGTTGGACCCACAAAAATCTGAAGTCGGAGTCTGCAAAACTCGGCGGGCCAATAGCTGAATTGGTGACTCACCGAATAGGTCGGCGAGCCTAATTTTATCCGTCGTTTGGACCCCTAAATTAACTGGAGGTCCTATAAAACTCGGCGAGTTAAGTCACCACTCGGTGCATCACCGAGTGGTTTGGCGTGGTCGACTAATACCACCAAAAGGGCCGTGAACTGAAAGGTTTTAAAAGGCCAAACACTTTAAATATTCAAAATCTTTCATATTCCCACATTTCAAACCCCATACTCTCTCACCCGCACTCTAGATTTTCCATATTTTCCTATGGTTATCGCTTTGTGTTCTTGGATCTCATGTTTGGCTTTGGATTACATTGCCGCCTAGCATATCAAATTCTTCATTCGGCATTAATGTTGGTTTTCCGAACCCCGAACTCTTGATTAGTGGTTGAACTCGAATGCATTTGGTAAAATCATGTTGTTGTGTGCTGGGCATGTGTTTGAATCGTATTTGATGTGTTGGATTGCCTATTTTGTATTTCAAAATTGTGCCTATTTGCTTAAAATGATGATTCCCTGAGTTTTGTGCGTTAAAATTGGTCATAAATTGTTGGGTTGTGGTTAATATAAGTTGGGTCTAGTTGGGTGAAGTCTGAGTAACCCCCAAATTGTGAGAAATGATGTAATTTGCCCAATGATAGAGCGGTTGACGTCATTCTTAAGGGAAAAAGTCATCAAATGGCCAATTTTGGCCAAATCGGGGGAAGTCTTAGTACCCCAGAGGCATGGGTCTTATGGGTCTTGTGTGAATTGCATAGTGTGTGTGTTTGATTTTGTTTTCGGGGGTTGTGGGCTTGATTTTGGGGAATGGGGTTGAAATTTGGCATGTTGGGCAGTTCGGCGAGCTGGGTCAAGCTCGCCGAATAGTTCGGTGGTTCTTCAACGTCCCTCTTGATCACCTTTAATTTCCTGATTTGGCTGAGTTAGAGTCTGTAACTTTCGGCGGGAAGCCTGAGCTCGTCGCGTTCACTCAGCGACTCGCCGAATGTTTCCTTTGATCGCCCTTTCTGCGCCCCTAACCCCTCACTGTTAAGTTCGGCGGGCTAGTCTGAGCTCACCGAGTGATGTCGGTGATTCGCCGAAGGGCCCTGCACATCGCTGACCTGTCATATTTTTGGGAATTTTTCAAGCCAATCCTTTCGGTGAGCCCGATCTGGCTCACCAAAGTGACTCGGCAACTCGCTGATTGGTTCGACGAGTCTTTCTTCAACCTGAACTCTGCAACTTTTCTTGAAATTTTTCTAACTCTTTTCGATGTGTTTTGAAGATATGGCTAGGACCAATTGTGAAGAAAGTGGAATGATGCCCCGCAAACGCGCACGGGCATCGTAATTAATAAGGGAGTTGTTGCTTCCTCCAAAAAAGTAAGAAAGCACCTTCAAAGGGACGCAAGAGCAAGGGCAAAGAGCCCATAGTTGAGAGACCGGAGCACAACTCCGGCAGTGATGGGGATTCTTTTGAGTCTCAGGCCTTATTCTCTGAGCCTGAGGATGAGCAGTCACTTCACTCCCGGTGAGAAGAGATTCGTGCAAGGGTTCGCCAAGATCCGTCTAGGATCCTGGAGTCTACCCCTCTTGCTGATGATACAGTGTCAGCTCCGGCACAGACGGCGGTTCCAGCACCACCAGTTCAGGGTCCTCCTCCCCGGTTACTCAACAGGCTAAAGGTTGAGGGACTGAGGACCATTCTTGAAGAGAAACGCTTATCCACGGATGGAGGGATAGACAGGTACCCTGTTGTGTGGGACACACTCTGGTACCACAGGTTCGACATATTCACCAGACCCCGTGGCCCCTACATTCCCACCTGGGTCCGAGAGATCTGTACAGCATACGGTGATCTAGTACCCCAGAGGAAGAAGAAGGCTAGTGCCATCAGACCGGTGGAGTCCGTGGTAGTTCAAGGGAAGACAGTGGGATGCAGCAACGATCATATCAATGTTGTCCTTCACAGAGCTACAGGATTGAGCATGATTATGAGGGCTTGACTACAGCACACACTCTGGATGACCTAAAGGGCTGGCTGGCTCCCATCATTTCTGACACCACCCCAAGGTGGATTTACGCCGGAGCCCCTATTGAGAAGAAAGACTTGAATATAGCAGCCCAGTATTGGTTCAGGTTCATCAGCAGCTCAATTATGCCTTCACAGAATGAGTCCATTCTCCACCACCCAAATGAGGCCTATCTCGGATCCATCATCGCTAGGAAGCGGCTCAACTTGGGACTGATTATAGAGCAGGAGATGCTCATGAGGGCCAAACAGCCACAAAAATCCCTGCCATTCCTAGTGCTTATTACAGAGCTATGTCGACGGGCTGGAGTTCCTCTTGACGAGAAGAGGGACATTGAGGTCACCCCTACATCCTCCACAAACATCCGGTGCATTGAGTTCGAGTACACGCGGGATGAGGCGAATAGGAGGAGAGCAACTCCGGTGGAAACATCCCCAGAGGTTGATGTTGAGTCTATACCTGTAGAGGCAGCTTTGCCTACTCCGGCCTCCGGTCCTTCAGGTACATCCACTTCCACTCCTTCCCAACCGCCTAGAGCTGCTTCAGGTGCCACTGCCTCTAGGCCTCCGATCACTCAGGCCATGCTCCTCAAGATGGGGCACCTAGCCCATTCTTCAGATGTGCGGGCTTCCCGGCTAGAGGCTGAGGTGCCCTGGATGATTGAGCGAGCCATCACAGCTGCACTCACACCTCTCCAGGATGCCACTGATGCTCTCACTACGAGAGTAGTTATTTTTGAGAGAGGACAGGGGGTGACTAACGAGGTTACGACTTTGAAAGCTGAGGTTACGGAGCTTCGGAAGGATGTGGACCATCTTAAGTCAACAGACTTCACTTCACTATTTAAGTGGGCAGAGGCTCCTGATGCTCTGAGGTCTAATGCCCCGGTGAGTTCTGATATGCCTCCGACCACCACCGAAGATAAGACTATGGAGGATATAGCGTCTATTGAGTCAGAGGAGGAGACAGACGAGGAGCAACTCGATGTCCAGGAGGCCACTATCTATGGAGGCTTGCCTGATTTAGAGGAGACGATAGTGCAGTCAGTTATTCAGACATCATTGGCAGACACCTCTATGGCAGGCTCTAGTGGAGACAGTGTTGTTGTTACCCCGGGCACTGATGCCCAAGTTCAGAGTGTGAACCCAGGCATTGATGCCCCAACAGACGGAGCGACTGTGTAGACAGGATCATTCCTTACCTCCCTCTCTGTCATTTTTATTGATTTTTGTTGTTTTAGTTGCATTTGAGGACAACTGCTTTTCTTTTGTGGGTGGGGTGAGGTATTTCCATACCTACCTCTTGTGTTTTGATTTTGTTTGTGAATATTGGTGAATATTGGGTGAGGTATTTCCATACCTACCTCTTGATTTCAATTTTGTGGATGTTTGAGCTTGTGGCTCCTTGTTTTTAATGGAAATGGTTTTGACCTATCTTTTTAAAAAATAATTATGCCACCTCTTTTATGTATGAATGTGGTTGTTCTTGTGTAAATTTGAGTATTGGTTATGATCAATACCGATGACTTGAATAGTGCTCTTAATTGAACGAAATGAATGTGCGGCTATGATGAGGCCAATGAAGTTTCATAGACAATGTGTGAACTTTTAGCATCTCGTTGGGACTAGCCGGTTATCGAATGAGCCTCTTGTGATGAACATTGCACACTAGCAAAAGTGTGGAGTCTTGTTTGATATTGGTGTCAATGCCTTGTGTGATGAGCTTACTTTCAACCATTCTATGATAACACCTAGAATTTTCCCCGTTGGTCCGGTTGACTAAGTGAGGCAAGCAGTTGAAATGATCTTAGGCAACGATTTTGAAGAGTGAAACAATTCGACAATATACCTCTTTTGTGGCCAACCTTGTGAGAAGTGTGAACCTTGCTTGAACCCTATTGACCCTTACCCTTTTCTTGTAAGAAACTTGAACAATTGTGACCCCTCTTTATCCATTCACCCATAACTCTCATGAAGTGTGGTTTTGTTTGACTATCAAACTTAGGCCAAAAGCCTAAGTTGGGGTGTGGTGAAAAGAGAAGGTAATTCAAGAAGTATGAAAATTCTCCCTTTGAGAATGGTTTTGAAAAAGATGGAACCACTCCATGTAAAAAAAAAAGAGAAAAGAAGCAAAGAAAAAGAATGAAAAAGTTGTGAAATAAGTGATGAAAATTGCAAAAGAAATGGGGTGTCCGGTAATTCATAAGAAGTTGAATAATGGGGTGGATTATGAGCATGTTTGAAATGTTAAAGAAAAGGAGGAATGTGATGTTCAGGCTATACTTCATGAGGGTGAAAGCCACTGAGCCTAAATGACCATACATGTACACTCAGCCCCATTAAAAGCCTTGGAAAGACCTTTGTGATCTTGAGTGAGCTGAAACGAGTGTTGATTGGAAAATAAAGGCAAACCTATGGGTGAAGTCATGCATGTGTTCATCTTTGTAAGTGTGAGAGTCGTATGTGATTCCTGAACTATAAATTGTTGAAGAACTTTGTGTGAATATGGAATCATCTTTATTGTGAGGACATTTGAGTACCAGTGTTGAGCTTTAACTTGCATTTGAAGCAAGTATTTTGAACTTGAGCATCTTTGATAATGGTGAGTCACAATTTGAATCTTTGAGTGCACAATTGATCATTGCATGAGTAAGTTGAGTCTTGTTGTGTGCATTCATATTGATTCTTATGTAGCACTGTTTGAGACATCCTTTTTAAACTGATGAACTTGAGTTTTACTTCAGGACAAGCAAAAGTTTAAGTTGGGGGTGTTGATGAGTCCGATATTTGGACTCATTTAGAGCTTTGTTTTGATAGATTTAGTGTCCTCAAATGCCTAATTTATGCTATAAACTGATGTTAATGCCTTGATTTTCAGGTATATGGATTGAGGGGCAAAGCAAGGACACTAACAGGAAAAAAGGAACAAAACAAGCTGAAGAAATGAAGAAAGGCAAGCCTGGTGATCGCCAAGGTCATTTGGCGAATCACCGAGTGGCTATCAGACCGCATAAAGTTCGAGTGTGCCAAGCACTGAAGGAAAGAACCAAGTTGGCGACGAAAAGGAGCAGTCGGCGGATCGCAGAGAATTTCTGTGAAGCCAAGATAGATCGCCAAAAGTTACAGACCTTGAGGATGATGAATGGCAAGGCGAAAGGGCGATGGAAGAGATCAAAGGGTGGCTCACCGAGTGGTTCGGTGATCCCGACTTACTTCGCCGAAGAGCCCTTCGTGGCTTATTTTTGGCAACTATGAATAGGATTTTGAACAGCTGATTTTTATCAATTTTTATCTATCTTTTGAATCCATTTTTTAGTCTAGAACAGTTCTCTTAGTAGACTTGAAGGTTTTGAGACTCAACTTGGAGATTTCACAAGTGGGTTTCTAATTTTCTTCAAATTGGAGCATTGTAAAGCTTGAATTCCTCTTACCCAGTTGATGACTAATCGATTCGGTAATGGTTTTTATCTTTTTATGATGTCTGGCTAAAACCCCAATTCTTGGGGTGTGATCATGTGATTATGGGTTGAAACAGTGTATGGGTATTGTTAATTACTAATCTAAATGCTATTTTGAAGTGGGTTTAATCATTGATTGTGGTTTAATTTAAGAATTGTAGTTGCAAATGCAGTTCTATTTTAGTGTTCTTGGCTTGCTCGAGAGAGAGGTTTTAGGACTAAAATTATTTATTAATGATTTATATGTATTGGGTTGATATGGGTTCAGCTCGAGAGAGTGAATCTTAAACCTAGTCCTACCCATCTTGGTCGAGAGAGAAGATACATTAAGGTTTTGGGTTATTCTTAATTGATGTGCTTGTTGATGTTCGAGAAAAATTACTTGAAGCGGAATAGTTGTTCGAGAGAAAGCTATTTCAAATATAGTCTAGCCTACCCACTGATATTTAGTTGTTTACTAGTTATTTCAATTACCCATATATCGAACTTCACCTATAATCGATCACATCCCGAGAATTTCTCTCCTTATTGTTATCTCATTGTTATTTGACTGATTGTAGTTGATAATTTGGAAACCCAAAAACCCCAATTTGACATTCGTGTCACCCCTTTTATTTGATATGTCTTTTTCCGATAATATCCATTCCTATACCTAGTTAGATAACATTTGTACTTCTTAATTGAATTTGAACACATACCGCTCCCTGTAGGATTCGACCCCAAATCAATTGTTGGGTTTTATACTATTTAACAATCGTTGGCACCTAGAATTGGATGAGGTGTGCTTGAAACGTTAATCAATTCTTCTTCAAGGTAAGTCGTTCTCCAAGAATCTCATTTTATCCAACTCAAATTCCTCAATACAATTATGAGACACTAATGAAAATCATATTTCTTGGCCATAGAAATTTCAAGAAAACTAATTCAAAAATCTTAAGAAAGGTTTTCTTGATTGTTTACCTTCAAACTAAGGTTTCAAGGCTTCTATTCAAAGATCTTTTTCAAGATTCTTCAAGAACCTTGTTCTTTCAGCTATGTAAGGCTATCATAGTGTTGGATTAGTTCATCCTCACACCCTACATCTACTTTCTAATCAGTAAAAGAGTAATCTAGGATTCCATCCCTAGATTTGGGTATTCTTGAGATAAGTTGATTTTGAGTAAGACCTCCTTGCTTCTGGAGGACTCTAGTTTTATGAGTTATTGTAGTAGTTTCCTTGAGAAGTCGTGTGTCTTGTCCCGACACTCATTTTTGTATAGTAGAGGCTTCATAGATATATAATTTTGGAGATCTTTCAGTTTCAGATGTTTTATTTAACACTTATGCTTCATACTTAGTATATTCAGTTCAGTTTTGAAATCAGTAATCTGTTTTTAAAGTTTTCTTTCTATTTGATGCTTATGTATGCTTAAGTTAGTCTTCCGCTTGTAGTCAGCCAGGATGAGGGTTCACTTGGGACCAGCAATGTTTCTTGAGTGCCGGCCACGTCCAGGGTGTAGGTTCGGATCGTGAAAAACTAGGTATCATACCACAAAGTTCAAGTGTCCTAGGGTGTCTATGAAGCCATGTCAATAGGATCTTATTTATTGTTGTGAGGTCCCCGCTTCTACAAATGAGGGACTACAAACATTTAAAAAAAGTTTCCCTCTTTTATACTATAAATAGTGCAATAGAGTTGTTTCATAAGGAACTTATTCAAACTCGTGTGTTTCTCCTATTCATTCGACTACCCCTCATACTTAAGGTAGTTGGAAAGCAAAGCCAGATCCTTATCAATGAGTTGCTCTCACCAAAAATCTTGAGAAAGTCATGAGACATGTAGAGGGGCTTGAGAGATGCCCGTGAGTGACTTAAGTGTTGGGTTTCAAAAGAATGCACTCTTATTCAAATGAATCGTGCGTTCTAACTAAAAGTGAGATGTATTCCCAGACTCTTTTCTCTAAACCTTGTTTCAGTTGAGACACTTATGGGGAAGTGTGTTTTAGATCTTGGGTAGTCTTATCACCCGATAATATAGTATGAGTTATGAGATTATAAGCAGTACTAGTAAAAGTGCCCAAAGTTAGAAGAATGCATGCAGCATTATAGTAATCTAAGAAGGGGGATAGTGATGAGCTAAATTATGTTGTTGTAGTCATGCACCTATTAAGTTATTAATAATGAGTTTTTCCTTTATCAGTAGACTAAGGAATAATAATTTTGTATAGAGTTCATGATGAGAGGTAGATAATTAGTTACTAGTCAGGATGAGCTAGAGTATACTTTAACTAGAAGAGAGCTTTTGTCAATGTAACATTGTGTTAGTGAAGGCCAAGTATAGGTGTTTAATAAAAGAGTAGAGTATTCACGAGGTGATAGATCTAAGCTAGGCTTATGATTTTTAAGGGAGATCCCATGATAGTCAATGGATTATAGAACTAATTAAGTAATGATGTATAGTGAATGAGTAAGTAATACTTAAGTTATGAAAGGAAATGTGACGGTAAATTGTAAGTATGAAGACTGAGAGTAAAGATTGACTAATTGTCATAAGATCTTCGTGGGTGACTGTTCCTTAATTTTATCTAGTATGCATAAGTTAGTATAGTATGCGAGAAATTATATTGATATCTGTGTTTCGTAATAGACACTAGGCTTGAATTTGAGATGAGAGTTGTGATAAAAACAATGGCAACATGAGGGTGATGATGGTAGTTTTGAGATCTGATCTGGTAGACTAGACATATAGTACGAGAGGAGTTAAGATGTTAGCTGCAATGAATACGAGTGGTAAAAGTGAGAGATCCTAACTTTTAGATAAGGGCAGTGAAGTGTGGCTAAGAAATAAGAGTAACAAGAACATTAAGAGGTGTACCAAGATTGTATGTAATTAGATGAGGTTCCAATTAAGTTATTGATTTTTCATGTGTGCCTAGATAATATATTTGAGCTATCAATGTGGAATAGGCTGAGGTTAGCATTATATCTTTTTCTCCTTAAGAGTTAAATGAAACGGCCTTATAAGCAAATGAGAAGAGGTTAATAGAAGCATCTCAGAAAGAGGTCATAGAAAGAGTCTTAGTACCTGCTTATGGACAGTTTTATAGCCATGAGATAAGCCTTTCTGATTATTAAAGGGAATGTAGACTAGTTTAGAGATGAGGGAATAGGTCCATTGTTTTCAAGTGTCAGTTTTAGACCTAAGGGGGAGATGATAAGATGAGAAATCAAGTCAAGTGTTGAGCATTGGATAGTTATGTCTTCCAAAAGAGTTGTAGAGGTATATCAATCCATTCATACTCTAGCGTATTCCTCAAAGTTCAGTCATTTCAACAGCATGATGATGTTTCTTATATCAGAATTGTGTTAATGACCAATGCTCATACACTTCAGAGAGATTCACATCTATGCTCAGTTTTCAGAATGAGGGGCAAATACTTTAGCCCATTGATCTCAATCTTACTCCATAAAGCTATGGATATCAGTCTCATGCTATGAACCTATTAATATAAGCAATCATGTCTCACAGTATGTTCAGTCTAACAAATCCATGAATTACTCTCAATGGCTAGCAACATAATG
Organism: Solanum etuberosum; assembly: GCA_029582245.1. Classification (NCBI taxonomy): domain Eukaryota; kingdom Viridiplantae; phylum Streptophyta; class Magnoliopsida; order Solanales; family Solanaceae; genus Solanum; species Solanum etuberosum. Next base: position 36,474 of record JAJONR010002009.1, on the reverse strand, counting down.
TTATGTCATGCATATTCTTATATCAGAATTCTGGAATGAATCGTGCTTATGATCTTTCACCCTAAAGTTCTTTTAGTAATCCTTTTTTTCATTTTGGAGAGTGGTGTTGTTGATAGTAGTTGTGTGATGATGGAGGAGAGGATTGTTATTTCTTATTGTGATAGTGATGGTGTGTTTATTCCATCTAAGGTTATGAATGTGGAGAAAGAAGAAGATAAGGTTTCATAATGAGTACTAAGTGAGCTTCCTGGTGGTAATGCATGAAAGTTCAGTTGGTAGAGATTATGAGATGTTCTTAGAAAGTGGGTTAGTAGGAGTGTATGGAGTGGTTAAGATTATGAGCTTGAATGTGGTGTTATTAACATGTGGACAATGCGTATTACATTAGGTGTTTCGTGATATGAGCTCAAGGTTAGTTGAATGTAGTGGTAAGGAGTAGTTTTCTTGGGATGATATTCCCTATAGAGGTATAGAACCCGAATCTTGTGATTTAGATCAGAATAATCACCCTATGTTAAGTACTTTGTGATTTTGAGTTAGGGTTCAATATAGTAAGAGTAACCCGTTCCATTCTCAGTCCAGCCGTCATTCGAGGACGAATTATCCTAAGAGGGAGATATTGTAACATCCCGAAATTTTATAAGATAAGATTCGAACCATTCTTTATTAGTGAATAATATTTCATCTAGTTATTCTAAATTTTCTTAGATGTTAAGGTCACTAAAATTCCCTAGCATAAAGTTGAGTTGAAAACTTTCCTTCCAATTGAGTTTGACTATGAGATTTTTCTTGGGTCAACTTCAAATGACCATGTATCTTAGAATATAAAGAGTTATGTGGCCCTTAACCTATCAAATTAAAGGTATTTGAATCTACTTTCCAACGCCACCAATTTTGCAACAATCCGAGTTTTGAGTAAAAAGTTATGACCATTTTAGTAACCTGATACAGTGCAGTGACGAATTAGCGGACGGGAAAACAATAAAAAGCATCGTTTTTTTTCTTTTTACCTCTAAGAAAACCCTAAACGAATTTCTTGCCTAATTAAAGACCCAAAACAATAAGATTTTCATCTTTTAATACATCATTCTCTTCTCTCCAAAACCCTAAGGCAAAATCCTAAGGAAAAAATCAAAGTGGAAGACTCCATTCAAAATTCTTTCCATCTTTTTCAAGATTCTTCTTCAAGGTAAGTCTTTCTCCAAGAATTCCATTCTTTTCGACTCAAATTCCTTCATACAATTATGAATCGCTACTGAAAATCATAATTCTTGGCCATAGAGATTTCAAGAAAACTAATTCAAGAATCTCAAGAAAGGTTTTCTTGATTGTTTACCTTCAAGCTAGAGTTTCAAGTCTTCTATTCAAAGTTCTTTTTCAAGATTCTTCAAGAACCTTGTTCTTTCAAGTATGTAAGGCTATCATAGTATTGGACTAGTTCATCCTCATGCCCTACATCTACTTTCTAATCAGTAAAAGAGTAATATAGGATTCTATCCCTTGATTTGAGTATTCTTGAGATAAGTTGATTTTGAGTAAGACCTCCTTGCTTCTGGAGGACTCCAGTTTTATGAGTTGTTGTAGTAGTTTCCTTGAGAAATCGTGGGTCTTGTCCCGACACTCATCTTTGTATAGTAGAGGCTTCATAGATAGACAGTTTTGGAGAGTCTTTCAGTTTCAAATGTTTTACTTAAAACTTATGTTTCATACTCAGTATATTCAGTTAAGTTTTGAGATCAGTAAACTGTTTTTAAATATTTCTTTCAATTTGATGTTTATGTATGCTTATGTTAGTCTTCCGCTTATAGTCAGCCAGGATGAGGGTTCGCTTGGGACCAACAATGATTCTCGAGTGTCGGCCACGTCCAGGGTGTAGGCTCGGGTGGTGACACCATGACTTGTTCACTTTCAGTACTAAGGAAAACGTACATAATAATCCAAAAAGTTAGCTTTATCAGGTGTTTTAAGAACTCAATTTCTCCAACGGATGACCATTTATCCAGTGTTGATATCACTCTTTCTTGAATGTCGCATTTGATATTCGAACATGTGACGTCAAGCAAGTTAAATCACTAGAATGACACTATAATATAAAGGGAATTATTTGTATGCACTATGTAATTTCCTGATGAAAAGAATTATGAATCCCCTTTGAATCATGTAGCTCCTCCATGTAAAGGATTCTTACAGGTATAGAAATTGTTTTGGATAGACGTTCAACTAAAGAATTAAATAGTGCAAAGAAATATAGAGAAAGAAATAACTCAAATGAAGATAATCATAACAAAACACTATAGATAACTAATAAATCAACCTAAATAATAGTCATTACAGATAAAACAATAATCAATTAGAATTTAAGATTTTATTGTTGACTTGGAAACAAAGGAAGAGATGAATGAATCGGGATTGTTGGACTTCAAAGCTCTGAGGAAAGACCACATAGTACCAACGAAAGGCCAACCTAAATCACCTGGTGGCAATGATAACCTCTTGACACCACCCAACTTTACTCTTTCATAGTACCAAACATTAACACTTGAGAGAAACCATTTTATTAACCCACATGTCACACATATAATAGTCACCATCATCATCAACCAAAACTCCATAATTCTAATGATGAAATAAAAGTGTAACACCCCGCTATTCGAAAGAACTAGAAAGAACTAGAATTAGAAGGAAACCACTTTTGGAAATAATCAAATTTGGAAAGTTTGACAAAGTTAAGCCGAGTATGAGTTTTGGGTCAACTTCAAACGACCATACCTCCTAGCTCAAGATGAGTTAGGTGTTCTAAAAGATACCGCAGAAAATATCTTTGAATTATCTTTCCAACGCCACCTAGTTTGGTCATTTTCGAGTTTGTATGAGGGAGATATGCCCATTTGAAGTTGGACTGTCTAGATAAGGAAAGTCAAAATCAGATTTTAGAAGGGTACTTTGGTCTTTTCACTACCCTATTAATTAAATTCGTTTTTGGTAATTAAGTTGGGGTCTAAACTGATTTGGCTCAGTTTACGCTTTATAAAATAATTTAGGATTTTAAGAGAAGAGAAAAGAAGAGGAGAAAAGAGGAGAAGAAGCTTAGAATTGTCGCGTTCTGGAAGAGTTGCTTGTGGATTTCACCAAGGGTTAATCCCTACAAGGTATGTGAGATCACATAGCATTGGGTTCGTTTACCCACGCGTCAATCATGATTTAATTCAGTGAAATTATGTTGTTGAAAGTATAGAAATTGAGTTCTTGAGGGATTTTATTGTTATTGGGTTCTTGATTGTTGAAGTTGTTGAGGAGTTCTTGATTAAAATTCATGAACTTAAATGTCGTTTTGAGTAGATTCATGCATATTTTGGTTATGTATTCGAATCTAAGTGTTTGGGGAAAGAACCAATTGAATCTAGAGGATTTAGAGTTGAAAAACGAGCAAGAAAAATCGGGGATTTTCTGGGCAAGGGTCTGGGGCGCCGCGCCAGCCAGAGCGCCCCACTTTGGGGGCTGAAGTTTGGGCTCTGGGGCACCGCGCCACTCAGAGCGCCCCAACCCAGGCGCTGAAGTTTTGAGTTTGGTACCCCGCGCCACTCAGAGCGCCAGGGACGCCAGGCCTTCTACCCTTTCCCACTTCTTTCCGTACGAGTTCCCTTGAAACGTACCTATGTTTTCTAGTCGATTTCTACACTCTAAGGTACATCTAAACAACATGAAATCATCCATAACATGAGATCATGAGCCTTGAATCCATAATTCAATTCAAGAAAAGTTAAGAGTTAACTCAAGAGAAGTACATAAAGTTTCCAAAAGTCTTTTACAAACGTTTTAACTTTATTTTAAGACTTGAGTTTTCAGTTGAGTAAAGAGTAAAGACTGAAGTTCATTTCTTCAAAAAGAGTATATCGGGACTATGTATTCCTAAAGAGTAAATATTTTCACATTTAAGTAAGAAAGGAGACTTTGATTTCCAAAAGAGCCTTTGAGCTAGTTTTTCAGTAAAGAGTAAATACTTTCACAATTAAGCAAGAGAGGAAACTTTGATTTCCAAGAAGAGCCTTTGAGCTAAGTTTTGAGCAATTATCTCAAACCACAACAATAAGTTATTTTTTCAAACATAAGAGCTAGTATTATATTTTGGGAGTAGTATTGAGCACCGATATAGGGGAGAGTTCAGACAACTCCCAGCCCCCATAAACCATATAGCCATCATGGGTTTAAAAGGGTTATACTTTTTAGATGATTCCTTAGGGATTTTTTGCATAGACTAGTGGATGCACTTAGTAGTTCGGTTCTATGCCCTTGGCAAGGTATAGGATGGCCCTGGCAGCGTGAGGCAAAACGTTGTATCATCACATAGCTCTTAAGTCATGGTTGTCGGTTAGAGAAACTCCCACAGTTATTATTTGTATTCTTATATACACAAAGTTATTTGTATTTTCATATACAAATAGAGCTTATATTGTATCTTTGCATACATACAGAGTTACTATTGTATTTCTAAATACATAGAGTTGTTATCCATATTTTAAAAGCTTTTCTCTACACTGCATTCATATTATTGCTTTATATTGAAATGAGTTAAGTTGAGTTGAGTTGAGTTGAGCCCAGGTATGTTCTTTCATTTACTTTCAAGCTTATGTCTTGCTTTAGTATTCCCCTCGCATGCTCGTACATTCAATGTACTGATCCCATTTGGCCTGCATCGTTGTTATCATGCAGATACAATTAACCAGGATCAGCATCCAGCGCTTCATTGATCCAGTTGAGCATTCAGAGTCTTGTGGTGAGCCTCCTTGCTTTCCGGAGGATCCCTATTTACATTGCTTTAGTAGTTTTCAGTTGTTAGGATGATCGGGGGTCTTGTCCCAACATTCCTCCCAGTTTTAGAGGCTTCATAGATAGACAGTTAGTTAATTCATTTGCCACTACCTTGTTATTGACTTATGTTGAATCTTGAGTTGCCACTTTGGCTAAGTTGAATGGTATTTAATACATTCTAAGTTATCTATTGAGCAGTTCAGTTTACTTTCTAAGGTATCTTATCATGAGTAAGTCTTTCGCTGAGTAGTAAGCCAGGCCAAGGGTTCGCTTTGGGCCAGCAATAGTTCTCGAGTGCCAGTTCCGCCCGGAATGTAGGCTTGGGTGTGACAAACTTGGTATCAGAGCACAGAGTTCAAGAGTCCTAGGGAGTCTATGAAATCGTGTTTGTAGAGTCCTAGTTATCGGTGTGAAGAGCGCCACATCTATAATTAGGAGGCTGCAACATTTTAGCAACTATCTCACTTCTTTCATACTCATTTAGTGTGATAGAGTGTATCTCTATAAAAGTTTCTTCTAATTCATGCTTGCGCGTGTCATTAAGATCATGCCTCCATGAAGAGCTGTCAGAGGTCATCCCGCTAGGATAAATATTAAACCAGAGGAACAAGGGGTACCTAATGCACCAGAAGTGCAACCCCAAGTAGAGGTCACCAATGCTGAGTTCCATGAGGCTATCCAGATGTTAAGTCAAGAAGTGACCAATCAAGTTGGACAACATAGAGGAGTTTGATAGGAAGTGGCTGATACTTCGAGGGTCCGTGAGTTCCTAAGGATGAATCCTCCAAGCTTCACTGGTTCAAGCATCACAAAGGATCTAGAAAACTTTGTTGAAGAGTTTCAGAAGGTCTTTGAGATTATGCATGTTATTGATGTTGAGAGGGTAGAACTAGTTGCATACCAAATGAAGGGTGTCGCTAGAATCTGGTTTGGTCAGTGGAAAAATAATAGAGTTGTGGATGCACCACCTGTGAGTTGGGCTTGTTTTGAGGAGGCCTTCTTAGGCCATTTCTTCCCCTGAGAATTGGGAGAAGCAAAGGTACAAGAGTTCCTCACTCTTAAGCAGGATTCTTTGAGTGTTCATGAGTACAGCCTGAGTTCACACAACTTTCCCGGTATGCCTCGGAGATGGTTGCTGACATGAGGAGCAAGATGAGTTTATTCGTTGTTGGGTTATCTCGCCTGTCAAGCAAGGAAGGCAAGGCAGCTATGCTGATAAGGGATATGGACATAGCAAGGCTAATGATCCATGTGCAACAAGTTGAGGAGGACAAGCTGAGGGATAGAGAAGAGTTTAAGAATAAGAGGGCTAAGACATCAGGGAATGAGTCCGGGCAGCAGAAGAGTAATGCCAACCAGTCATCCTTCCAACAGAAACAAAAGGGACCTGCTCCATCATCTGCTAGTGCACCAGCACCAAAGAACAAAGGTGAGTACAATAGTCAGAATCTCAGAGCTAAACCTACCTATTCTCAAGGTAGTATGGCACAAGGAGGTAGTAAGCCTCCTACATGTGCTAAGTGTGGTAGGAAGCACTGAGGGATGTGTCGTGATGGCTCCACTGGTTGTTTCAAGTGTGGCTAGAACGGTCATTTTATGAGAGAGTGTCCAAAGAACAGGTCGGGTAATAGTAATGGGGGCAGTAGAGCCCAGTCTTCTTCAGTTGCTCCGCCAGACAGAGCTGCATCTAGAGGAGCTACTTCAGGGGCAGGCGGAGGAGGAAATCATCTTTATGCTATTACTAGTCGCCAAGAGCAAGATAATTCACCAGATGTTGTCACTGTTATGATCCAAGTCTTTAACTTTAATGTTTATGCTTTGCTAGATCCAGGAGTGGGTTTATCCTTTGTAACTCCTTATGTTGGGATGAATTTTGATGTTCTTCCTGAGCAACTTATTGAGCCCTTCAGTGTTTCTACACCTGTTGGTGAGTCTATTCTAGCAGAGAGAGTCTATCGTGATTGTACAATTTTGGTGAATCACAAGAGTACCATGGCTGACTTAGTTGAGTTAGATATGGTAGATTTTGATGTCATTCTAGGTATGGACTGACTTCATGCATGTTATGCATCAATAGATTGTAGAACTCGAGTAGTCAAGTTTCAGTTTCCCAGTTAACCAGTTATAGAGTGGAAGAGTAGTTCAGCAGTGCTTAAGGGTCATTTTATTTTGTACCTTAAGGCGAGAAAGTTAGTTTCCAAGGGGTGAGTCTATCACTTAGTCTGAGTTAATGACTCTAGTGTTGAGATACCTCCTATTCAGTCAGTTCCAGTAGTAAAAGAGTTTCCAGAAGTCTTTCCAGATGATCTTCCCGGATTCCCTCCTGAGAGAGAAATAGACTTCGACATAGATATTATTCCTGATACTCTTCCTATATCTATTCTGCCATATAGAATGGCACCAGCAGAGTTGAAGGAGTTAAAAGAGCAGTTGAAAGATCTCCTAGAGAAAGGTTTCATTCGACCAAATGTCTCACCTTGGGGTGCTCCGGTCTTATTTGTGAGAAAGAAAGATGGTTCTCTTAAAATGTGTATAGATTACCGTCAGTTGAATAAAGTTACTATCAAGAATAAGTATCCTCTTCCGAGAATTGATGATCTTTTCGATCAGCTTCAGGGTGCCACTTGTTTTTCTAAGATACACCTCAGATTAGGCTACCATCAGTTGAAAGTAAGGGAATGTGATATTCCAAAGACAACATTCAGGACCCATTATGGTCATTATGAGTTTCTGGTCATGTCATTCGGTTTAACTAATGCACCTACAACGTTCATGGACCTTATGAATAGAGTATTCAAGCCTTATTTAGATATGTTTGTTATCGTGTTCATTGATGACATACTAATCTATTCGAGGAATGAGGAAGATCATGCTAGTCATCTCAAAGTAGTTCTCCAAACTCTAAAGGATAGAGAGTTGTATGCTAAGTTCTCTAAGTGTGAGTTCTGGCTTGAGTCTGTGGCTTTCCTTGGCTACATTGTTTCGGGTGATGGAATTACAGTCAATACTCAGAAAATAGAGGCAGTGCACAATTGGCCTAGACCTACATCTCCAACTGATATAAGGAGTTTCTTGGGGTCGGCTGGATATTATAGAAAGTTCGTCGAGGGGTTCTCATCTATTTCATCTCCTTTGACTAAGTTGACTCAGAAAATAGTAAAGTTTCAATGGTCTGAAGCTAGTGAGAAAAGCTTTTAGGAATTGAAAAAGAGGTTGACTACTGCCCCAGTATTGACCTTACCAGAGGGTACGCAAGGCTTTGTTGTATATTATGATGCGTCTAGAGTTGGTTTGGGCTGTGTGTTAATGCAGAATGGCAAAGTTATAGCTTATGCCTCCATACAGCTTAAGGTTCACGAGAAGAACTACCCAACCCATGACTTAGAGTTGGCTATCGTAGTATTTTCTTTGAAAATATGGCGTCATTATCTTTATGGTATTAATGTGGACGTGTTCACCGATCATAAGAGTCTTCAGTATGTGTTTAGTCAGAAAGAGCTTAATCTCAGACAGCTAAGGTGGTTAGAATTACTCAAGGATTATGACATGAGTATGCTTTATCACCCAGACAAGGCTAATGTTGTTGCGGATGCTTTGAGTAGATTATCTATGGGTAGTACCGCCCATTTTGAGGAAGATAAGAAAGAGTTAGCAAAAGATGTGCATAGACTTGCACAATTAGGAGTTCGACTAATGGATTCCACAAAAGGAGGAGTAGTTGTGATAAATGGAGCTGAATCATCATTGGTGTCTGAAGTAAAAGAGAAACAAGACCAAGATCCTATTTTGCTTGAATTGAAGGCAAATGTTCATAAGCAAAAAGTAATGGCGTTTGAACAAGGGGAGATGGTGTATTGAGGTATCAAGGTAGATTGTGAGTACCAAGGGTGGATAAACTTCAAGAAAGGATTATGGAGGAAGCTCATAGCTCCAGATATTCTATCCATCCGGGTTCCACAAAGATGTATCGTGACCTGAGAGAAGTGTATTGGTGGAATAGTATGAAGAAAGGTATTGCTGAGTTCGTTGCTAAGTGCCCGAATTGCCAACAAGTTAAAGTAGAGCACCAAAGGCCCGGTGGTATGCCTCAGAATATAGAACTTCCGGAATGGAAGTGGAAAATGATCAATATGGATTTCATCACAGGTTTACCAAGGTCTCGCAGACAGCATGTATCTAGTTGGGTGTTTGAGCTAGATGATAGATTTTAAACTCTTAGCCTTCTAAGAGTAGTCTCATTCGAGGATGAATGTTCCTAAGGGGGAGATATTGTAACACCTCGCTATTCGAAAGAACTAGAATTAGAAGGAAACCGTTTTTGGAAATAATCAAATTTGAAAAGTTTGACAAAGTTAAGCTAAGTATGAGTTTTGGATCAACTTCAAATGATCATAACTCCTATATCATGATGAGTTAGGTATGCTACAAGATACCGTAGAAAGATCTTTGAATTCTCTTTCCAACGCCACTGAGTTTGGCCATTTTCAAGTTAGTATGAGAAAGATATTCCCATTTGAAGTTGGGTTGTCTAGATAAGGAAAGTCAAAACCGAATTTTAGAAGGGTACTTTGGTCTTTTCACTGCCCTATTAATTGAATTCGTTTTTGGTAATTAAGTTGGGGTCTAAACTGATTTGGCTCCGTTTATGCTTCATAAAATAAGTTAGGGTCTTAAGAGAAGAGAAAATAAGAGGAGAAGAAGCTTAGAATCGCCGCGTTCTTGAAGAGTTGCTTGTGGATTTCGCCAAGGGTTAATCCCTACAAGGTATGTGAGATAAACATAGCGTTGGGTTCGTTCACCTATGCACCAATCATGAATTAATTCAGCGAAATTGTGTTCTTGAAATTATAGAAATTGAGTTCTTGAGGGATTTTGTTGAAATTTCTATTTTGTTCTTGATTGTTGAATTTGTTGAGGAGTTCTTGATTTAAATTCATGAAATTAGATATCGTTTTGAGTAGATTCTTGCATATTTTTATTATGTATTCGAATCTAAGTGTTTGGGGAAAGAACCAATTGAATCTAGAGGGCTTAGAGTTGAAAAACGAGCAAGAAAATTTGGGGATTTTCTGGGGCGCCGCGCCAGCCAGAGCGCCCCAGTTTGGGGGCTGAAGTTTGGGCTCTGGGGCACCGCGCCACTCAGAGCGCCCCAACCCAGGCAATGAAGTTTTGGGTCTAGCGCCCTGCGCCACTCAGAGCGCCAGGCCTTCTACCCTTTCCCACTTCTTTCCATACGAGTTCCCTTGAAACGTACCTATGTTTTCTAATCGATTTCTGCATTCTAAGGTACGTCTAAACAACATGAAATCATCCATAACATGAGATCATGAGCCTTGAATCCATAATTCAATTCAAGGAAAGTTAAGAGTCAAGTCAAAAAAAGTTTATAGAGTTTCCAAAAGTCTTTTACAAACGTTTTAACTTTGTTTTAAGACTTGAGTTTTCAGTTGAGCAAAGAGTAAAGATTGAAGTTCATTTATTCAAAAAGAGTATATCGGGACTATGTATTCCCAAAGTGTAAATGTTTTCACATTTAAGCAAGAAAGGAGAATTTTATTTCCAAAAGAGCCTATGAGCTAGTTTTTCAGTAAAGAGTAAATGCTTTCACAATTAAGCAAGAGAGGAAACTTTGATTTCCAAGAAGAGCCTTTGAGCTAAGTTTTGAGCAATTATCTCAAACCATAGAAAGAAGTTATGTTTTTAAACATAAGAGCTAGTATTATATTTTGGGAGTAGTATTGAGCACCGATATGGGGGAGAGTTCAGACAACTCCCAGCCCCCATAAACCATGTAGCCATCATGGGTTTAAAAGGGTCATACTTTTTAGATGATTCCTTAGGGTTTTTAGCATAGACTAGTGGATCCACTTAGTAGTTAGGATCTATGCCCTTGGCAAGGTATAGGACGGCCCTGGCAGCGTGAGGCAAAATGTTGTATCATCACATAGCTCCTAAATGATGGTTGTCGGTTAGAGAAACTCCCACAGTTATTATTTGTATTCTTATATACACAGAGCTATTTGTATTTTCATATACAAACAGAGTTTATACTGTATCTTTGCATACATACAGAGTTACTATTGTATTTCTAAATACACAGAGTTGTTATCCATGTTTTAAATGCTTTTCTCTATACTGCATTCATATTATTGCTTTATATTGAAATTAGTTAAGTTGAGTTGAGTTGAGCCCAAGTATGTTCTTTCAGTTCATTTCAAGCTTATGTATTATTTTACTATTCCACTCGCATGCTCGTACATTCAATGTACTGATGCCATTTGGCCTGCATCGTTGTTATGATGCAGATACAGGTAACCAGGATCAACATCCAGCGCTTCGTTGATCCAGTTGAGCATCCAGAGTCTTGTGGTGAGCCTCCTTGCTTTCCGAAGGATCCCTATTTACATTGCTTTAGTAGTTTTCAGTTTTTAGGATGATCGGGGGTCTTGTCCCGACATCCCTCCCAGTTTTAGAGGCTTCATAGATAGACAGTTAGTGAGTTCATTTGTCACTACCTTGTTATTGGCTTATGTTGAATCTTGAGTTGCCACTTTGGCTAAGTTGAATGTTATTTAATACATTCTAAGTTATCTATTGAGCAGTTCAGTTTACTTTTTAAGGTATCTTATCATGAGTAAGTCTTCCGCTGAGTAGTAAGCCAGGCCAATGGTTCGCTTGGGGCCAGCAATAGTTCTCGAGTGCCAGTACCGCCCAGGGTGTAGGCTCGGGGCGTGACAAAAAGTTTATATGTATAATGGACTATGTTTTCTTCTTTTTTCAAATGTTGAAAGAAGAGGAGGAAGAAGAGGACGTTGAGAAGAGAATAGAGAGAATAATGAGTGTGAGATAATTCAAGGACATATCCTATATTTAATACTAGATTTTAAATTAAAATTTTAATATTTATACTTAAATATCTATTTGACCCAGAAATTTGATTATATTTGATCTTCAATTAATTAACAGAAAATTATACTATATAAATAAGGAAAATAAATGAATTTCTTAATATTAGATTTTGAATTAACTTGTTAAAATTTATCCTTAAATATCTATTTGACCATGAAATTTGATAAGATTTGATCTTCAATTAGTTTTGAGGAGGGGTGAGGGGTGGGGGTTCCATTGCAAAAATTTTAATTTTTTTTCTAAATACATTGCATGTGTAAATACAACATCAGCATCCAAACATCACAACTTCAAAAATTTGTGTGTTTGACAGTAGATTTTGAAATTTATTTTCAAATATTTGTTTGACCATAAAATTTGATTAGATTTGATCTTTAACTAGTTTTGGATTACTTTTCATTCATAAAATTTTCAAAAAAAAAATCCAAATATAGAGCATATCCAAATACAGTTTCAAAATCCAAAAATCACAGCTTCAATATTTAAGTGTTTGACTGTAGTATTTGAATTAGATTAATCTTTAAATATTTTTTTGACAGTTAAATTTGATCAAATTTATCTTTATATATTTGCTTGACCATTAAATTTGATAAGATTTATCTTTAAATATTTGTTTGACCATTTAATATAAACAGATTTTTCTTTATATATTTATTTGACCATTAAATTTGATCTAATTTGATCTTCAACTAGTTTTGGGGGACTTTATGTTCCCAATTTTTTAAAAATAAATCAACACATACTGCATGTCGAAATAATTTGATCAAATTTATCTTTATATATTTGTTTGACCATTAAATTTGATAAAATTTATCTTTAAATATTTGTTTGAACATTAAATTTAATCAGATTTATCTTTATATATTTATTTGACCATTAAATGTGATCCTATTTGATGTTCAACTAGTTTTGGGGGACTTTATGTTCCCAAATTTATTAAATAAATCCAAACATAGTGCATGTCCAAATACATATTCAAAATTTAATAATCACAATTTAAAATTTTCAGTTTTGGATCGTAGATTTTGAATTAGATTTTAAAAACTTATCTTTAAGTAATTGTTTGACCATAAAATTTGATCATATTTATTCTTCGACTAGTTTTTAGGGAGTTTTCATTCACAAATTTTTTAAGTTTTTTTCCAAATATAGTGTATGTCCAAATATAACTTTAAAGTTCAAAATCATAATTTCAAAAATGTAAGAGTCTGACCGTAGATTTGACTTAGATTTCGAAACCTTATTGTGATTATTTATGTAAATAGGTTGCATTGATTTGGAAGCCGAACGAAAGGGGAAGACTCAAGTCCCTGAGTAATTGTTTGATTATTTGAGACAAGTAGACTTCTCGACCCTTGTTAAGTGTACATAATCATTTATTTCCTTGTGGTATGTGTTGGGTTGTAATGGAACTTGGTGATAGGTTGTCTTGTTCATAATAAATGATCCTAATGAGAAAAAAGGAGAAATAAAAGGAAACTTGATTATAGATTGATGTGTGATATGTTGAGAATGATTGGAAAGATTTATTGATTCATTGTTGAAGTTGTATCACGATTGTGTTGTTGTGAATTGTGCATTGATATGGAAATGGTCATCTCCTCATTAATCGTGTGAAAATGGCATTTGCATTAGTTCTAAGATATGGTTGTGACAAGTGTTATGTTAATTGGGGAAGAATAAGAAATTAAAGAGGATGTATCATTTCGAAGGATGTGTCGCGCGCTGCAATGGATATTATTATTCGAGGGACGTGTTATATGCTACGACACATTCTATTATCGAGGGTCATGTCACACGCCGTGATAGATGCATTGAAAGATATGTCCCCCATATATAGGTCCCGGACTGAGAGACGGTGGGTGTGTGTCACTATGTCAGACATGCATCACCATACTTAGCATTGCATTCCATTGTATTGCATACCTTTATCATTGTCAACTTGTGAGTACCTTTCTGTGGAACTTGTGATTGTTGAATATTATGCTTGTTGTTGAGGATCTATAATTGTTGGAGTGTTGTTATGGAGCTATGTGTTAGTAGTCGTGGAGGTTCAGTTGGAATATAAGGAGTACTCATATTCTATATTCTTATCTTTGTGTTTAGGAGTTTTCTTGTTGAGTACCGTGCGGTTTGGTACTCACTCCTTGCTTCTACATTTGTGTACGTTACGAGCCTGGAACTTCGTGATACTCTCTCTTTCCTCCTTGTTCGAGGCTTCCTGGGGAGATTTGTGAGTTAGTTGTTTGTCATCTCAACAGACCCTCTTACTTCCATTTATGATTTTGTTCTAATTTAGAGACAATATCATTTGAAACTTACGTATAATCTTTCAAATCTATTATAATACATTAGAGGCTTGTGTACATGATAATCAGGTTTTGGGGATTTAGTTAAGTTGAATTATTATCCACATTAGTATTGTTATTAAACATTTATTTTTATTTTATTTCCGCACTTCATCGTAATGGTTGGGTTTTAGGCTGACTTGTCTTGGTGAGATAAGACAAGTGTCATCACATCTATTTTTGGGTCGTGACAATTTCAACTAATGTCTAACTTCCCTATTTATAGAGATAAATTGGAATTGTTGATTTCATGGATGTTGTCTTTGGAAGATACAAAATATTCAACATTTCACTGGGAATATATCAAATATTATGGTTTCCAAATCTTTGACAAATATAGTTGCCAAATTTTTGATAAATATTGCTCCATAATTTCTACATTTATGGCTTTCAAATATTTAACAAAAGAAATATAAATAGCAATCTTTAATCAAACAAAATGTCACATTACATTAATCAATACAATGTTTATCTTAACCTAGACAACATGATATCAAAGGTATTGAAATAATAAAATAAGTAAATACACGAAAAGGCTAAAGGAATTCAACATCAGCAAATATAACCAACCGTCTCTTTTTTGCATTTATTCATTCTTAAAAAAATAGACAACCATAATGATTTTCTTGTTAAACTGTACACATAATTCTATTGAGCAAGAAATAATGATTTTTTGTTCCTAACTATTCCCAAGCAAATTGCCTTGCTCTTGCAATTTTTCCATATCCAGCAAAAAGAAAGAAAATCTAAATAAAAGGTATGTAGAGAGATGTGGTCTTCTCTTTTTTTTTTTTTGGTGCTAAGCAAAACTAGTAGGTGATGAGACTCTTTTCACTCTTCCCAAACAGTTATCCTTAGGCCTACAATGAGGAAAATACATCACTGGGAAAGACATATTCTTCCTTTCAAGCCTACCAAAAAAAAGTAAATCAACAACAACATATAGATTGTACGCAGAACTAACCTCCACTTCTGAGATCGTAAATCATCAATCAACCAAACAGATCGATAACATACTCATACATAATCCAGCAAAAAATAATGGAGGAAAATAGATATTTCAAGTTTAGCAAGGTCATTTCTTGGGCACAATCTGCCTCCTCCTCCAAAAGGAAGGAAAGTTCCTGCCTTTGGTGTAAGTCTCTAAAAGTTTCACAACACAAATACAAAAATCATCATGATGACTTAAGAAAGTTAAACATTCTTCATCCGGTGTTTACACTAAACAACATCAGACTTATGATGGTTAAGTTACAAAAAGTACGATTTAGTGTAAATACCGAGCATGAATTAGTTTATATTGTGGAATAATAGAGGGGTTGATATAAAGTATAAGGCTTGTTAAATCTTACATCCCATCTAGAAGGTTTAAAGTCCAGTGGATCCTTATAGAAGTAGAAATAGGCCAGCCAGGCTTGAAGGGTTCATCATCATTTGAAACCTTCCTGCAAGCTTCTAGTGTTGTGACAATCACACTTGGACTTCCAAACATGTATGCCTTGTATATTCATGTTCGGCCGAATCTACGATTATAATAAAAAGTCAGCGACAAAGCCAGGATTTTGACAAGTGATTTTTTTAAAAAAAAAAGGTTAAAATGTGGCATTTGAGATTCGAACATGTGACGTCAAGCAAGTTAAATCACTAGAATGAAACTATAATACAAAGGAAATTATTTGTATGCACAATATAATTTCCTGACGAAAAGAATTATGAATCCCCTTTGAATCATGTAGCTCATCCTTGTAAAGGATTCATAGAGTTATAGAAACTATTTTCGGTAGATATTCATCTCAAGAATAAAACTTGCAAAGAAATATAGAGAAAGTAATAACTCAAACGAAGATAATCATAACAAAATACTATAGATAACTAATAAATAATCCTAAATAATAGTCATTACAATTAAAATAATAATCAATATAAGATTTTATTGTTTGAATAATCATAACAAAATACTATAGATAACTAATAAATCAACCTAAATAATAGTCATTACAATTAAAATAATAATCAATATAAGATTTTATTGTTTGAATGAATGAATGAAAGGTCAACCTAAATCACCAGGTGGCAATGATAACCTCTTATCACCACCTGTCCACCCAACTTTATTCTTTCATAGTACCAAACATTTACACTTGAAAGCAACCATTTTATCAACCCAAATATCACACATATAATAGTCACCATCATCATAAACAAAAACTCCATAATTCTAATGATGAAATAAAAGTTTATATATATAATGAATTATTTTTTCTTGTGTTTTCAAAGGTTGAAAGAAGAAGAGGCTGAGAAGAGAAAAGAGAGAATAATGAGTGTGAGATAATTCAAGAACATATTTTATATTTCAACACTTGTATTGTATATTTATAAGTGTATATGAAGAGGAGAAATTCTAGCATTCCAAAGTAATTTTGGGTAAAAGAATTTTTATATGGGAAGTTCTAAATATTAAAATATATATTTGGAGTCCACCTTTTTATTAATAATATAAGATATGGTCATAGAATATTTTAAGTTTAGATTATTATACCATCTTTGGTAGGTAGGGCGGAGCAAAAGGTGCAAATGAATTCAATTTTAATTGTGAGAAAATTATATTATATAAATAAGGAAAATAAATGATTCTTTTAATAGTAGATTTTAAATTAAAATTTTAATATTTATCCTTAAATATCTATTTGATCATGAAATTTGATAAGATTTGATCTTCAATTAATTGTCAGAAAATTATACTATATAAATAAGGAAAATAAATAAATTTCTTAATAGTAGATTTTGAATTAAAATTTTAAAATTTATCCTTAAATATCTATTTTACCATGAAATATGATTAGATTTGATCTTTAACTATATTTTTGGGGTTTTCCATTCAGAAAATTTTAATTTTTTTTCTAAATATAGTGCATGTCAGAATCCAAAAATCACAACTTCAAAAATTTGAGTGTTTGACTGTAGATTTTGAAAGTTATTTTCAAATATTTATTTGACCATGAAATTTGATTAAATTTAATTTTCAACTGATTTTGGAGGACTTTTCATTCATAGAATTTTCAAGTGTTTTCAAAATATAGAGCATGTCTAAATACAGTTTCAAAATTCAAAAATCACAACTTCAAAATTTAAGTGTTTGACCGTAGTATTTGAACTAGATTTGTCTTACAATATTTGTTTGGCCATTAAATTTGATCAAATTTATCTTTAAACTAGTGAACTTGAATTAGATTTGTCTTTTAATATTTGTTTGGCCATTAAATTTGATCAAATTTATCTTTAAACTAGTGAAATTGTCCGCGCTTCGCGCGGTTATAGAAAAATGATAAGATACTAATATTTTTATTAAATAATAGATGAAAGATATATTTTATAATATCATTGTAACGATCTTAATCGTTAAAAGTCTTACAATATCTTTATTTATCTCACTACAATATGAAATATCAAATAATATGATATAATTATAAATTATTTTCGAAGTTATAACAATAAAAAATTGTTAAAGTAATGAAAATAAAAATTATTAAGATTTGATTTCTATGTATCGGATAGTGTATATAATATTTTAACTCTTTTTTTTTCTTTGTTAGAATATAATTTGATTACTTTCATAATTTTATCCTTGTAAAAAATATTTTAAAAAGATAAAAAAATGTAAAGAAAAGGTCTAAAAAAATTCTAGCTTTTATACTTTTTTTATTCCCTTATTTTCCTTAGAAAAAGGTATGACTATATTTCACTTATGATTCACACGTGATACATTTGTAAGCAATATATTGTTTATAGTAATTTGTAAGTAATTTTCTTATTCAAAAGCATAGTTTTTTTGAAGTTGCAAGTTTCCACCATTCACATATTTCAGATAATAAAGTTAATATTCTTATGCATGTGAGATATCAAAAAGTATACTGGAATTTCTCTAAAATAGTTAAATACTTACATATTTACTAACATGCTATCTTCATGTTGTCAATATTTGCTACAAAATAATCACTATTTACATATTTCAGATAATAAAGTTAGATAATATTCTTAAGTGAAATTAGAGAGTAAGATATAATTTTGGACAATAGTATAAAATAATGTCAAAATTTTGGAATCACTTTCTGAAGAGAAATTTTTTATATGTGTGGAGGAGTTTCATTTACATGGTAAATTCATATTTTATTATTGATCAAGAATATGATATCATTGTTAACAACTTGTTCCTTGTAGCAACAATTATTGAGATTGTTGATGAATTTTTTCTCGTAACTTAAATGATAATTGTCATTGCATGACTTATATTATGTCATTAAAACATGTCATTTGAAAGCATAGTAATTATAGAAAGCTAAATTAGAACTACAATATGCTATTTTATTTTTCGAATAGCGAAAGTTCGTCACCATATTCGCCATATTTTGAAAAATGAAATTAGATACCTTGTGAGTTTTTTCAAGTATTCCAAATTATTGATTCATATTAAAACATTATAATAGAATACATGAAGTCTTCAAAAGGTTGAAATCACAATAATTCAAGGAAAATAAAAAATAAGAAGGCATAAACAATATAACAATGAAAAAGAGGTTACAAACTTACAATACACCTTTAAATCTTGGCTTCCTTGAAAATTTTAGTGTAACACCCCAGAAAAATTTTAAACTAAGACTTGAACCATTCTTCGTTGTGAGTAGGATTTTACCAAGGAATTGAAAAGTTCTTAAGAATTAAGGTCAGGTCACTAGATGTAGCACCTGGAGTTCCAAAAAGAACTAAATTGGAAATAGCAAAATTTGAAATTTTATAAGTTATGCTTAAGTTATGAGTTTTGGGTCAACTTCAAACGACCATAAATTTCAGTACAGGATGAGTTAGGAGACCCACAAGATATCAAATGAAATATCTCTGAGTCCTCTTTCCAAGCCACCGAGTTTTCTAATTTTCGAGCTCGTATGAGGGAGATATGCCCTTTTGAAGTCAGGCTATCCATTCAAGAAAAGTTACCCGAAAATAGGAGGGGTATTTTAGTCTTTTCCTTACCCCCACTTATTCTAAACGCAAATTACACCCAATTAAGGGTCTAAACTGATTAGAATCAGTTTCATTCATCCCCAAAAGCGTTTAGGATTTTAGAGAGAAGATTCAAGAGAAGAAAAAGTTTAAAGTTTCAAGCGTTCGTTCAAGAAATTCAAGATTTCGCCAAGAACCTAGTTCTTTGAGGTATGTAAGCTTCCATAGTGTTGGGTTCGTTCACCCACACGCAATTCATGAGTTTCTTTTTTGAATCTATCAATAAATATTGAGCAATTTAATTTCTTGATGAGTTCTTGATAAGTGTTCTTGAAGTTTCCTTATCGATTAAGTTTTGTTGTAAGATTACTTGGGTCAACTTCAACTGACCATATCTCTTAGAATATAAAGAGTTATGTGGGCCATAACCTATCAAATTAAAGGTATTTGAATCTACTTTCCAACGCCACCAATTTTGCGTCAATCCAATTTCTAAGTAAAAAGTTATTACTTATTTAGTAACCTGATACAGTGCTATTACGAATTAGCCAACGGAAAAATATTAAAAAGGGTCATTTTTGTTTTTTTACCTCCAACAAAACCCTAAACAAATTTTTTGACTAATAAAAGGCTCCAAACAATAAGATTTTCATCTTTTAATCCATCATTCTCTTCTCTCTCAAACCCTACGGCAAAACCCTAAGGAAAAATCAAAGTAGAAGACTACATTCAAGATTCTTTCAATCATTTTTGAGATTCTTCTTCAAGGTAAGTATTTCTCAAAGAATTCCATTTTTTCAACTCAAATTCCTCCATACAATTATGAATGACTAATGAATATCATAATTGTTGGCCATAGAGATTTCAAGAAATGAATTCAAGAATCTCAAGAAAGGTTTTCTTGATCGTTTACCTTCAAGCTAGGGTTTCAAGGCTTCTAATCAAGTTCTTCTTCAAGATTCTTCAAGAACCTTGTTCTTCCAGGTATGTAAGGCTATCATAGTATTGTACTAGTTCGTCTTCACGCCCTACATCTACTTTCAGATCAGTAAAAGAGTAATCTAGGATTCTTTCCCTAGATTTGAGTATTCTTGAGATAAGTTGATTTTGAGTTCATGTTTCTTTTAAAAAATTTATTCCTAATTATTGAGTTTCTATATTTTTATTGAGATCCGTGAGTTGATTTGTTCATTTCTATAATTAAGCTTGAACCCTATTTTGAGTTATAAATCTTGAGACGTTTTTCAAAGCCAACACTTGAGTTTTAAACTGAGTTTTGAGGAAGTAAGTATGAGAATGAGAAAAGTCGTATACATGAGTTCTATATTGTTATTTAGACCCTTGAGTCGAGTCGTTCATGCCCATAAATTCCGCATGAACTCCATCAGTTGAGTATCTTTGAGAGGAGTAGTATCTTTGAGTTTAAAGTCTTGAGAATTGAGTTCCTAATAATTTTAGAATTATATTCCTAATCATGAGGCTACTACATATTACCCATGAAGGTTCTTGAGTCTAATAGTTGACGCCCATAATTTCGTATGAACTCTATGAGTCGAGCAGTCTTGAGATGACAGGTATCATTGAGTCCTTGAGTTGAGTAGTTCATGCCCATAATTCCGCATGAACCCTCTGAGTCGAGCATTCTTGAGATGAGTAGTACCATTGACTCCTTGAGTTCTGGAGTTGTTGAGTTCTAAGTATTGAGTTCTATGCATGGTTATTGAAAATCTTGAATTGAGTCGTTCACGTCCATAATTCGGCATGAACCCTATTTTAAGAAGTCTTTTTACAAATTATTTAAAAACTTGTGTAAAGTCTTGAGCACTATGTTAAGGAAGAGTAGAGTTGAGTTCATTTTCTTTAAAGAGATATATGGAAACTAAGTATTCCCAAGAGAAAATGTTTTTACATTTAAGGTGAGAGGAAACTGAGATTTCCAAAAGAGTTTTGAGCAGCTTTAGTACCATCTCTTTTAAGAGAAAGATTTTGAGTATTAATCTCAAACCACAGAAAGAGTTATGTTTTTAAACATATGAGCTGAGTATAATTTTGAGAGTAGTATTGAGCACCGATATGGGGACGAGTTCAGATAACTCAAGTCTCCATAAACCATGTAGCCAATATGGGTAGAAAGGGTCATACTTTTTAGATGATTCCTCAATGTTTTTTAGCATAGACTAGTGGATCCCCTTAGTTGAGAGGTTCAATAACCAGACAAAGTATAGGACAGTTCTGGCAGCATGGGCGAGATGCTGAATCATCACATAACTTATAGTGATGGTTGTCGGTTACAGAATCTCCCACAGAGTTATATTGTACTTTTATATATAAATTGAGTTGTTATTGTATTCTTCAATACAACTGAGTTATTGTCTATTGAATTTAAAAGTCTACCATATATTGCATCTTTTATTGTTGCTTTATCCTTGAGTATCTTGAGTTGAGTACCTTTGAGTTGAGTTGAGTATCTTTGAGTTGAATAACTAATCTTTGAGTTGAGTATCTTATTCTTGAGTTGAGTTGAGTTGAGAAAAGGTAAGTATGTTTCTTTTTTATCAAGTTCAAGCCTATGTTTATGCTTTAGAATTCCCTTTACATGCTCGTACATTCCACGTACTGAGCCATTTGGCCTACATCATTTCATGATGGAGATACAGGTATTCAGGATCATCAACAGGTGTTTCGTTGAGGTCATGTGATATTCTAGTCAGCTTTGGTGAACCTTCTTACTTTCTGGAGGACTTTACCTTTACCTTACAGTTAGTCGTTTTGAGATTTCATGGGTCTTGTCCCGATATCTTTATGTTATAGTAGAGGCTTTATAGATAGACAGAGTTGAAGTTTTTTTGTATTTACTTTCTTTTGACTATTGTTCAGACTTTCTTAAAGTTCACTATTGAACTTCAATGAAATTTATTCAGTTTAAGCTTTGTATGCTTGAGTTAGTCTTCCGCTTGTAGTCAGCCAGGATAAGGGTTCACTTAGGGACCAGAAATGGTTCTCGAGTACCGACCACGTCCAGGGTGTAGGCTCGGGTCGTGACAAACTTAGTATCAGAGCACAGAGTTCAAGAGTCCTAGGGTGTCTATGAAGCCGTGTCTGTAGAGTCCTAGTTATCGCTGTGAAGCGCGCCACATCTATAATTAAGAAGCTGCAATATTTAGGAACTATCTCACTTCTTTCATACTCTTAATCATGCAATAGAGCTATGTCATAGATATTTATTCATACTAGTGCATTTGTCAGATTTATTCGACTACCCTTCATACTAGAGGTGGTTTAAAAGAAAATTCAGTCCTTTATCAACGAATTGCTCTAGCAAGAGTCTTGAGGAAGGCATGAGATTCCAGAGGGGCTTGAGAGAAGCCCATGAGTGAGTTAAGTGTTGAGTTTCAAAGGAATGCACTCATGTTCATGTGAATTGTGCGTTTGAGCTAAAAGCGAGTTGTACACCCTTCCTTTGACCCTATTCAGCTGAGACCTTTAAGAGGATGGTATGTTTAGACCTTGGGTAGTATTTTCACCTTAAAAAATAGTATGAATTACGAGATTATGAGAAGTAGTAGTGAAGGTGCCCAGAATTAGAGGAAAGTATGCAGAGGTTCAATCTAAGGAAATGAGATAGTGATGGGGCAGATTATGTGATTGAAATCCTGCACTCAGTCAGTTATAAGTGATGAGTTTCCTTTATGAGTAAAATAAGGAATAATAATGTTGTAGAGAGTTCTAGATAGAAGGAAGCGGAATAGTTACTAGTCATGATGAGATACAGTATATTTTTTAAACCAGAATAGAGTTGATGTCAATGTGTCATCGTGTTAGAAAAGACTAAATTCATATGTTAAATAATCAAGCAGAGTATTCATGAGGTGGTAGACCCAAGCTAGGCTTATGAATTTTGAAGGGGGAAACCCCATGGTATTCAGAGGATGATAGAACTATT
The DNA here is from genome assembly GCA_029582245.1 of Solanum etuberosum. Taxonomy (NCBI): domain Eukaryota; kingdom Viridiplantae; phylum Streptophyta; class Magnoliopsida; order Solanales; family Solanaceae; genus Solanum; species Solanum etuberosum. Next base: position 13,467 of record JAJONR010002009.1, on the reverse strand, counting down.
TAAGAGATAATGCACAGTAAGTGAGTAAGTAGTACTTAAGTTGCGAAGTCGAATATGCTGGTAATTTGTGGGTACGGAGACTAAGAGGTAAGGATTGACTACTTGTCATAAGGTCCGAGAAGACGAGTGTTTCTAAATTTGCATCCAGTAATTGTAAGTTAGTATAGTAAGCGAACAATCATATTGATATTCAAGTTTAGTAATAAATATTAAGCTTGAATTTGAGATGAGTGTCTTGATCAAAAGGATGGAAACATGAGGGTGATGATGTTGTCTTGAGATTTGATCTAGAATACTTGACGTAGAGTAGGTGAGGAATTGAGGTGATTAACTGCAATAAATATGAGTGGTACAAGTGAGATACCCTAAACCTCTTGACAAGGGTAGTGAAGTGTGGCTAAGTCACAAGAGTAAAAAGAGCATTATGAGGTGTATCTAGAGGGTATGTAATCAGAAGAGGTTAACAGAAACACCTTAGAAACAAGTCTTAGTACCTTCTTATAGAGAGTTTGGTAGTCATGACATAAGTTTCTCCCGAGTGTTAGAGTAAAAGAGGATGTAGACTAGTTAGAGATAATGAAATAAGTCCATAGACTTCAAGTGTCAGCTTTAGACCTAAGGGCGAGATGATAAGATTGGAAATCAAGACAAGTGTTGAGAATAAGATAGTAATGACTTCAAAAGAGTATGGGAGATATATTTTCAGAGGTCCTTTTAATAACGGAGTAATGTTAGAAAGAGAAGGTAAATGATCCTATCGTGATAACGACGGTATGATAATTATGTCTAACGTTATAAATGAGGAGGAAGAAGAGAATGAGGTTTTACTATGAGAAATAGCTAAATGAGAGCCCTTTATTTGTTTCGAATAGTAATGTGGGCAAATTCTATAAGATTCTACTTGGGCCAACTTCAAACGACCATATCTCTTAGAATATAAAGAGTTACATGGGCTATAACCTATCAAATAAAAGGTATTTGAATCTACTTTCCAATGCCACAAATTTCGTATCAATCCAATATTTGAGTAAAAAGTTATGACTATTTTAGTAACCTGATACAGTGATGTTACGAATTAGCCGACGGGAAAATATTAAAAAGGGTGGTTTTTATTTTTTTACCTCCAAGAAAATTCTAAACGAATTTCTTGACTAATAAAAGGCTCAAAAAAATAAGATTTTACTCTTTTAATCCATCATTCTCTTCTCTCTCAACCCTATGGAAAAACCCTAAGGAAAAATCGAAGTAGAAGACTACATTCAAGATTCTTTCACTCTTTTTCAAGATTCTTCTTCAAGGTAAGTCTTTCTCCAAGAATTCTATTTTTTTCAACACAAATTCCTCCATACAATTATGAATGACGAATGAAAATCATAATTGTTGGCCATAGAGATTTCAAGAAACTAATTCAAGAATCTCAAGAAAGGTTTTCTTGATCGTTTACCTTCAAGCTAGGGTTTCAAGGATTCTAATAAAGTTCTTCTTCAAGATTCTTCAAGAACCTTGTTCTTCTAGGTATGGAAGGCTATCATAGTATTGGACTAGTTCGTCCTCACGCCCTACATCTACTTTCAGATCAGTAAAAGAGTAATCTAGGATTTTTTCCCTAGATTTGAGTATTCTTGAGATAAGTTGATTTTGAGTTCATGTTTCTTTTAAAAATTCTATTCCTAATTATTGAGTTTCTATATTTTTATTGAGATCCTTGAGTTGATTTGTTCATGTCTATAATTCAGCATGAACCATATTTTGTGTAATAAATATTGAGAAGTTTTTCAAAGCCAACACTTGAGTTTTAAACTGAGTTTTAAGGAAGTAAGTATAAGAATGAGAAAAGTCGTATACATGAGTTCCATATTGTTATTTAGACCCTTGAGTCGAGTCGTTCATGCCAATAAATTCCGCATGAACTTCATCAGTTGAGTATCTTTGAGAGGAGTAGTATCTTCAAGTTCTAAGTCTTGAGTATTGAGTTCCAAATCATTTTGGGATTATATTCCTAATCATGGGGCTACTACATGTTACCCATAAAGGTCCTTCAGTTGAGTAGTTTATGCCCGTAATTCCGCATGAACTCTATGAGTCGAGCAGTCTTGAGATGAGAGGTATCATTGAGTACTTGAGTTGAGTAGTTCATGCACTTAATTCCGCATGAACCCTCTGAATCAAGCATTCTTGAGATGAGTAGTATCATTGACTCCTTGAGTTCTTAAGTTGTTGAGTTCCAAGTATTAAGTTCTATGCAAGGTTATTGAAAACCTTGAATTGAGTTGTTCACGTCCATAATTCGGCATGAACCCTATTTTAAGAAGTCTTTTTACAAATAGTTTTAAAACCTGTTTTAAAGACTTGAGAACTGAGTTGAGGAAGAGTAGAGCTGAGTTCATTTTATTTAAAATGATATATGGGAACTAAGTATTTTCCAAGAGTAAATGTTTTTACATTTAAGATAAGTGGAAACTGAGATTTCCAAAAGAGTTTTGAGCAGTTTCAGTACCATCTCTTTTAAGAGAAATATTTTGAGTAATAATCTCAAACCACTGAAAGAGTTATTTTTTAAACATATGAGCTGAGTATATTTTTGGGAGTAGTATTGAGCACCGATATGGGGAAGAGTTCAGATTACTCAAGTCTCCATAAACGATGTAGCCAACGTGGGTCAAAAAGGTCATACTTTTTAGATGATTCCTTAATGCTTTTTTGCATATAATAGTGGATCCACTTAGTTGAGAGGTTCAATACCCCGGCAAAGTATAGGACAGTTATGGCAGCGTGGGCAAGATGATGTATCATAAAATAGATCATAGTGATGGTTGTCAGTTTGAGAATCCCCACAGAGCTATATTGGATTTTTTATATATAAATTGAGTTGTTATTGTATTCTTCAATACAACTGAGTTGTTGTCTATTATTTTAAAAAGTCTTCCATATATTGCATCTTTTGTTGTTGCTTTATCCTTGAGTATCTTGAGTTGAGTACCTTTGAGTTGAGTATCATATCTTTGAGTTGAGTATCTAATCTTTGAGTTGAGTATCTTATTCTCGAGTTGAGTTGAGTTGAGTGAGTTGAGAAGTGGTAAGTATGTTTCTTTTTTATCAAGTTCAAGCCTATGTTTATGCATTAGAATTCTCATTACATGCTCGTACATTCCACGTACTGAGCCATTATGACAACATCATTTCATGATGCAGATACAGGTATTCAGGATCATCAACAGGCATTTCATTGAGGTCATGTGATATTCCAGTCAGCTTTGGTGAGCCTTCTTATATGCCAGAGGACTTTACCTTTACCTTACAGTTAGTAGTTTTGAGATTTCGTGGGTCTTGTCGCAATATCTTTCTGTAATAGTAGAGGCTTCATAGATAGACAGAGTTGAAGAGTTTTCTGTATTTACTTTCTTTTGAGTATTGTTTAGACTTTCTTAAAGTTCACTATTAGAGTTCAATGAATTTTATTCAGTTTAAACTTTGTATGCTTGAGTTAGTCTTCCGCTTGTAGTCAGCCAGGATGAGTGTTCGCTTGGGGACCAGAAATGGTTCTCAAGTGCCGGCCACGTCCAAGGTATAGGCTTGGGTTGTGACAAACTTGATATCAGAGCACAGAGCTCAAGATTCCTAGGGTGTCTATGAAGTCATGTCTGTAGAATCCTAGTTATCGGTGTGAAGCGCGCCACATCTATAATTAGGAGGCTGCAACATTTAGGAACTATCTCACTTCTTTCATACTCTTAATCGTGCAATAGAGCTATGACATAGAGATTTATTCATACTCGTGCATTTCTCAGATTCATTCGACTATCCGTCATAATAGACGTGGTTGAAAAGAAAAGTCAGTCCTTTATCGATGAGTTGCTCTGAGCAAGAGTCTTGAGGAAGTCATGAAACTTCAGAGGGGCTTGAGAGAATCCCGTGAGTGAGTTAAGTGTTGAGTTTCAGAGGAATGCACTCATGTTCATATGAATCGTGTGTTTGAGCAAAAAGTGAGTTGTACACTCTTCCGTAAACCTTATTCAGCTGAGACCTTTAAAGAGGATGGTATGTTTAGAGCTTGGGTAGTATTTTCATCCTAAAAGATAGTATGAATTACGATATTATGAGCAGTAGTAGTGAAAGTGCCCAGAATTAGAGGAAAGTATGCAGAGGTTCAGTAATCTAAGGAAATGAGATAGTAATGTGGCAGATTATGTGATGGAAATCATGCACCCAGTCAGTTATAACTGATGAGTTTCCCTTATGATTAAAATAAGGAATAATAATCTTGTAGAGAGTTCTAGATAGAAGGAAGAGGAATAGTTACTAGTCATGATGAGATGGAGTATATTTTTTTAACCAAAATAGAGTTGATGTAAATGTGTCATCGTGTTAGAAAAGACTAAATTCATATGTTAAATAATTTAGCAGAGTATTCATGAGGTGGTAGACCCAAGCTAGGCTTATGAATTTTGAAGGGGGAAACCCCATGGTATTCAGAGGATGATAGAAATATTTGAGAGATAACGCGTAATAAGTGAGTAAGTTGTACTTAAGTTGCGAAGTCGAATATGATGGTAATTTGTGGGTGTTGAGACTAAGAGGTAAGGATTGACTACTTGTCATAAGGTCCTAGAAGACGAGTGTTTCTAAATTTGCATCCAATAGTTGTAAGTTAGTATAGTAAGCGAGCAATCATATTGATATTCAGGTTTAGTAATAAATATTTAGCTTGAATTTGAGATGAGTGTCTTGATCAAAAGGATGGAAACATGAGGGTGATGATGTTATCTTGAGATATGATCTAGAAGACTTGATATAGAGTAGGTGAGGAATTGAGGTGATTAACTGCAATAAATATGAGTGGTACAAGTGAGATACCCTAAACCTCTTGACAAGGGTAGTGAAGTGTGGATAAGTCACAAGAGTAAAAAGAGCATTACGAGGTGTACCGAGAGGGTATGTAATCAAAAGAGGTTAAAAGAAAAACCTTAGAAAGAAGTCTTAGTACCTACTTATGGAGAGTTCGGTAGTAATAAGATAAGATTCTCCCGAGTGTTAGAGTAAAAGAGGATGTAGAACAGTTAGAGATGTTGAAATAGGTCCATAGCCTTCAAGTGTCAGCTTTAGACCTAAGGGGGAGATGATAAGATTGGAAATCAAGTCAAGTGTTGAGAATAAGATAGTAATGAGTTCAAAAGAATATGAGAGATATCCTTTCAGAGGTCCTTTTAGTAACGGAGTTATGTTAGAAAGGGAAGGTTAATGATCCTATCGTGATAATGATGGTATGATAATTGTGTCTAAGGTTATAAATGAGGAGGAAGAAGAGAATGAGGTTTTCCTATGAGAAATAGCTAAATGAGAGCCCTTAGTTGGTTTCGAATAGCAATGCGGGCAAATTCTAGTTGGTATGGCAGAGATGATAAGAGTAACCCCATTCCATACCCAATCCAACCGTCATTCGAGGACGAATGATCCCAAGGGGGAGATATTGTAACAACCCAGAAAATATTTGCACTAAGACTCGAACCATTATTCGCTGTGAGTAGGATTTTACTAAGGAATTTAAATTTTTTTAAGTATTAAGGTAAGGTCACTAGATGTAGCACCTTGAGCTCAAAAAAGATCTAAATTGGAAATAGCAAAATCCAAAATTTTGCAAGTTATGCTTAAGTTATGAGTTTTGTGTCAACTTCAAACGACCGTAACTTTCAGTATAGGATGAGTTAGAAGACTCACAAGATTTCAAATGAAAGATCTCTGTGTCCTCTTTCCAACACCACCGAGTTTACTAATTTTCAAGCTCGTATGAGGGAGATATGCACTTTTTAAATCAGGCTACCTATTTAAGGAAAGTTACTCGAAAATAAGAGGGGTATTTTAGTCTTTTCCTTACCCCCACTTATTCTAAAGGTGAATTACACCCAATTAAGGGTCTAAACTGATTAGAATCAGTTTCATTCATCTCCAAAAGCATTTAGGGTTTTAGAGAGAATATTCAAGAGGAGAAAGAGTTTAAAGTTTCAAGCGTTCGTTCAAGAAATTCATGATTTTGCCAAGAACCTAGTTTTTTGAGGTATGTAAGCTTCCATAGTGTTGGGTTCGTTCACCACACGCCAATCATGAGTTTCTTTTGCGAAACTATCCATAAATATTGAGCAATTTAATTTCTTGATGAGTTCTTGATAAGTGTTCTTGAAGTTTCCTTATCGATTAAGTTTTGATGTAAGTATCTACTTGGGTCAACTTCAAACAACCATATCTCTTAGACTATACGGAGTTACATGGGCCATAACCTATCAAATTAAAGGTATTTGAATCTACTTTCCAACGCCACTTATTTCACGTCAATCCAGTTTTTGAGTAAAAAGTGATGACTATTTTAGTAACCTAATACAGTGTTGTTACGAATTAGCCGACGGGAAAACATTAAAAAGGGTCGTTTTTGTTTTTTTATCTCCAAAAAATCCCTAAATGAATTTCTTGACTAATAAAAGGCTCAAAAAATAAGATTTTCATCTTTTAATCCATCAGTCTCTTCTCTCTCGATCCCTATGGAAAAACCCTAAGAAAAAATCAAAGTAGAAGACTACGTTTAAGATTCTTTCAATATTTTTCAAGATTCTTCTTCAAGGAAAGTCTTTCTCCAAGAATTCCATTTTTTTCAACTCAAATTCCTCCATACAATTATGAATCACTAATGAAAATCATAATTCTTTGCCATAGAGATTTCAAGAAACAAATTCAAGAATCTTAAGAAAGGTTTTCTTTATCGTTTACCTTCAAGCTAGGTTTTCAAGGCTTCTAATGAAGTTCTTCTTCAAGATTATTAAAGATTCTTCAAGAACCTTGTTCTTCCAGGTATGTAAGGCTATCATAGTATTGGACTAGTTCATCCTCACGCCCTACATCTACTTTTAGATCAGTAAAAGAGTAAAGGATTCTTTCCCTAGATTTGAGTATTCTTGAGATAAGTTGATTTTGAGTTCATGTTACTTTTAAAAATTATATTCCTAATTATTGAGTTTCTATATTTTTATTGAGATCCTTAAGTTGATTTGTTCATGTCTATAATTCAGCATGAACCCTATTTTGAGTTATAAATATTGAGAAGTTTTTCAAAGCCAACACTTGAATTTTAAACTAAGTTTTGAGGAAGTACGTATGAGTATGAGAAGAGTCATATACATGAGTTCCATATTGTTATTTAGAACTTTGAGTCGAGTCGTTCATGCCCATAAAATCCGCATGAACTCCATCAGTTGAGTATCTTTGAGAGGGGTAGTATCTTCAAGTTCTAAGTCTTGAGTATTGAGTTCCTAATCATTTTGGGATTATATTCCTAATCATGGGTCTACTACATGTTACCCATGAAGGTCCTTGAGTTGAGTAGTTCATGCCATAATTTCGCATGAACTCTATGAGTCGAGCAGTCTTGAGATGAGAGGTAATATTGAGTCCTTGAGTTGAGTAGTTCATGCCGATAATTCCGCATGAACCCTCTGAGTCGAGCATTCTTGAGATGAGTAGTATCATTGATTTCTTGAGTTCTATGCATGGTTATTGTAAACCTTCAATTGAGTCGTTGACATTCATAATTCGTCATGAACCCTATTTTATGAAGTTTTTTTACAAATTGCTTTAAAACTTGTTTTAAAGACTTAAGCACCGAGTTGAGGAAGAGTAGAGCTGAGTTTATTTTCTTTAAAATGATATATGGGAATTAAGTATTCCTAAGAGTAAATGTTTATACATTTAAGATGAGAGGAAACTGAGATTTCCAAAAGAGTTTTGAGCAGTTTCAGTACCATCTCTTTTAAGAGAAAGATTTCGAGTAATAATTTCAAACCATAGAAAGAGTTATATTTTAAAACATATGATCTGAGTATATTTTTGGGTTTAGCATTGAGCACTGATATGGGGACGAATTCAGATAACTCAATTCTCCATAAATAATGGAGCCAACATGGGTAGAAAGGGTCATACTTTTTAGATGATTCCTTAATGCTTTTTAGCATAGACTAGTGGATCCACTTAGTTGAGAGGTTCTATACCCCGGCAAAGTATAGGATAGTTCTGGCAGCGTGGGCGAGACGCTGTATCATCACATAGCTCATAGTGATGGTTGTCGGTTAGAGAATCTCCCACATAGTTATATTGTATTTTTATATATAAATTAAGTTGTTATTGAATTCTTCAAAACAACTGAGTTATTGTCTATTGTTTTTAAAAGTCTTCCATATATTGCATCTTTTATTGTTACTTTATCCTTGAGTATCTTGAGTTGAGTACCTTTGAGTTGAGTATCATATCTTTGAGTTGAGTATCTAATCTTTGAGTTGAGTATCTTATTCTTGAGTTGAGTTGAGTTGAGTTGAGTGAGTTGAGAAGAGGTAAGTATGTTTCTTTTTTATCAAGTTCAAGCCTATGTTTATGCTTTAGAATTTCCCTTACATATTCATACATTCCAGGTACTGAGCCATTTGGCCTACATTGTTTCATGATGCAGATACAGGTATTCAGGATCATCAACAGGCGTTTCGTTGAGGTCATGTAATATTCCAGTCAGCTTTTGTGAGCCTTCTTATATTTCAAAGGACTTTACCTTTACCTTACAGTTAGTAGTTTTGAGATTTCGTGGGTCTTGTCCCGATATCTTTCTATAATAGTAGATGTTTCATAGATAGACAGAATTAAAGAGTTTTCTGTATTTACTTTCTGTTGAGTATTGTTCAAACTTTCTTAAATTTCACTATTGGAGTTCAATGATTTTTATTCAGTTTAAGCTTTGTATGCTTGAGTTAGCTTTCCGCTTGTAGTCAGCCAGGATGAGGGTTCGCTTGGGGATCAGAAATGGTTCTCGGGTGTCGGCCACGTCCAGGGTGTAGGCTCGGATCGTGACATTTAGCATACCACTTTCCTTCATTTTTATCACAAGAAAACTCAAATTCCCCCAATTCAAAAGGAACTACAACATGCTATTTTTGGTTTTGTCACCATATATGCCTCATTTTCAAAAATGAAATTGAATACCTAATAATTTTTTCCAAGTATTTCATAATCTTGATTCATATTAAAATATTCTACAAATATACATAATGTCTTCAAATGGTTAAAGTCACAGTAAAGCAAACTAATAAAAAATAAGGTTACAAATAGCCCTTTGAACATTGGCTTCCTTGAAAAATGTAACAAACCACTTTACTTCAATTTTATTACAAGAAAATCAAGCTCCTACAACTCAAAAGAAATTAAATGAGGAACTACAAAATTAAGGAACTACGCAAAATTCTTAATTCATATTAAAATATTCTACTGCAATACGTGAAGTCTTCGAAGGGTTAAAATCACAATAAAGCAAAGAAAATTTAATTAAAAAATAAATAAATAATATAAAGAAACAAAAAAAAAGGTTATGAATACCCCTTTGAACATTGGCTTCCTTGAAAAATGTAGCACACCACTTTCCTTCATTTTTATCACAAGTAAACTCAAGTTCCTACAATTCAAAATAAATTAAGTGAGGAACTACAAAATTAAGGAACTACATATCCAAAATTTTGATTCATATTAAAATATTCTACTAAAATACATGAAGTCTTCAAAGGGTTAAAATCACAATAAAACAAAAACATAAAATAAAAAAGAATAAATAATATAATAACAAAAAAAGTTTAAAATACCCTTTAAACATTGAGTTCCTTGAAAAATGTAGCACATCACTTTCCTTCATTTTTATCACAAGAAAACTCAAGCTCCTACAACTCAAAAGAAATTAAGTGAGGAACTACAAAATTATGAGAATTTTATGGAAATGAATGAAAGGTTAAAAGGTTTGTAACCGATTTGCAATTATAATGACTAATAACTATAACCCAACTAATAAAAAATAAAGGTAATTGAAATTTATCAAAATTTAAGAAGTGTTTTAATTTTTAATGAATGAAAGAAATATGTGAGAAGGAAGAGGAAAAGTTTTAGGAAAACATAATTAATAGTATTAGTGATGAAATTATAAAAAGATTAAAAAGAAGATTAATTTTCTGAATTTTTTTATGACAATACATTAAATGAGATTGATTGAGATAAAAGTTTATGAAAAAAAACGTTTATGGTAGTAGGAATTTTTTTTATATAGAAAATTATTATAGACATAAAAGGTAAAATGAAGAAGTTAAGGAAAAGCAATAAATTATAATAAAAGTGATGAGAGTTGAAAAGTAATAAATTGTAGTGAATAATGATGAGGAGACATAAATAAGTTATTTTAAATATTTTTTTTCCTTCATTTAGCAGATTTTTGAGATTTAAAAAATTCAAAAAATTGGCAAAAAAGATAAATGGCAATCCTGGCCAAAGAGAGGTGTCACGGCACACTTTTATTATCCAACTTTATATATATATATATATATAGAGAGAGAGAGAGAGATATTTGTTTGACAATTAAATTTGATCAAATTTATCTTTAAATATTTGTCTGACCATTAAATTTAATCAGATTATCTTTAAAAATTTATTTGACCATTAGATTTGATCATATTTGATCTTCAACAAGTAATGGGGGACTTTTCGTTCCAAACATAGTGCATTTCCAAATACATATTCAAAATTCAAAAATCATAACTTCAAAAATTTCAGTGTTGGACCGTAGATTTTGAATTAGATTTTAAACATTTATCTTTAAGTAATTGTTTGACCATAAAATTGATCATATTTATTCTTTGACTAATTTTTAGGGACTTTTCATTCACAAAAATTTAAGTTATTTTCCAACTATAGTGCATATCCAAATACAACTTTAAAAATCAAAAATCATAATTTCAAAAATATAAGTGTCTAACGGTAGATTTTGAATTTTATTTTAAAAAAATATTTTTTTTACCACAAAATTTGATCATATTTGGTTTTCAACTAGTTTATGGGGCTTTTCATGTAATGACCCTCCATATCATTTTCTCTGTTTTCCAATCTTTTTCAGTGTTTACAACTTTTGTGTAGCGACCCAATGTCATTTATGATTTGTTGGGACTGACAGTTCGGCCGTCAGGGAGTTCATTTGGATTTTGTACTGGTTTCCGTGTTTTGGAGTCTTTGAAACTTGAACGGTTGACTTCAGCCAAAAGTTCAGGAAGATGGCCTCATAATGCAATTCTAATGGTTTCACTAACTCTAGAAGGGCCATTTTAGGCTAGGGGCATGGTTGGTTCAGGCCCTGAAACTTCTAGTGTGAGTTTGTGTCGTTAAGTGTTTTAACTTTGAAGCTTATGCCAAGGTTTGACTTCAGTCAACATTCTTGATAAACATGCTTGGATGAGAATTTTGTTAGTGCAATTAGCTCCAGAATATCGAGTTTGATCTAAAACGACCTTTCGTGCGGTTCCTGAGGCTTCCGACCTCGTTTTGAACATTCTTGTGAATTTTAGCTTAAAATAGAACTTTGGTGTGTTACTCACTTTTCATCGAGACGACCTCGAATGGAAATTTTGACGGTTCTGTTGAGTCTGGAATGATGAATTTGATGGGGTAGCATATTTATTTTGCACGCACGGGGTTCCGAACTAATCTCGGGCACCTCATCGGAGAATTCAGAGTTTGAGCAAAATAGTTGAAGTGCTGATATCTAGTGCAGGATTTTAGTGACCAGATTTTAGGCCTTTAGCGACTAGATTTAACTTTTAAGGAATATTTTAAGCTATTTAAATCCCAAAATTTTCAGCTTTAGCCCTCATTTAAAAAAAACTATTTCTTGAGCTACATGATAAGAAACGTCTCAAATACACCTCATCCAATTCTAGGTGTAAACGATCGTTAATCAGTATATAACCCAACGAAGAGTTGGGGTCGAACCCAAAGGGAGTGATACGTGTCTAAAATTCAGTTATGAAGTTATAAAGTGGTCTATTCGGTTATAGGAATGTAATTTATCGAAAACATTCGAATAAATCTAAGGGGTGACAACGAGTGTCAGATGGGGGAGTTTGGATTGTTAACTATCAGCTACAACACAAGCAAAACAGAAGAAATATCAATAATAGGGAAGAATTCTCAGGATGTGATCGATTATAGGCAAATTTCGCTATATGGATAGTTGAATTTACTAACAATCAGCTAAATATCAATGGGTAGGCTAGACTATAAGGGTGATAATTTTCTCTCAAACAACTACCATGAATCAAGTGATTTCTTTCGAACATCAACAAGCTAAGCAAATAAGAACAGCCCACACCTTAATTTATCCACTCTCTCAAGCTAGATAGGTAGAATCAAGATTAGAATTTACTCTTTTGAGCTAAACCCAAATCAACCCGATAACTACAATCATCAATTGAAAGCTTTGATTCTAAAACCTCTTTTTCAAGCAAGCCTGGAATTCTAAGTTTGAATTGCATTTGCAACTACAATTCTTAGATTATAACACAACTAACAATTAAAACCATTTCAATTAAGCATTAAAATCAGTAATTAGCAATACTCATAAGCTAAATTCAACCAATAACCACATGATCACACCCCAAGAATTGGGTTTTAGCTACACATCATAAAAATAGAGAAACGATTACCAAATACATTCGCCATGATCTGGGTGAAGATTCTCAAGTCTTTACAATGGTCCAAATTGAGTAATGTAAAAAATCCAATTGCAATCCTCAAAATTACAATGAAAACTAGAACAAAAATCAAAGAAAGGTCTAAAACTAAGCTTTGGAATCGGAATTGTCTTGGGACTCAAGTCTGGATACTAAAATTTCTTTCAGAAATCCAATTTATAGTCGCCTGCATTTTGGCCTGAGAGTCCACTCGGCATATTAAGTCGCGCCTCGCCGACTGGATCGGCGATCCGCCGATTGTCCTCTTCCATCACCATTTTGCATGGGCCTTCGGCATTTCAGGTCATGTAACTTTGGGCGATCTAATTTTTTGTCGCGGAACCGATCGGCGATTCGCCGAATTCCCATTTCTATCACCAACTTGGTTCTTCCCCAGGGTTGCCATGTTGGAACTTTGGGCAAGCTAAAGAGCCACTCGGTTGTAACACCCTAGAGATTTTTTGAGCTAAGACTCAAACCATCCTTTGTTGTGAGTAGGATTTTACCGAGGAATTTAAAATTTCTTAAGTATTAAGGTGACTAGATGTAGCACCTTGATTTCCAAAAAGAACTAAATTGGAAATAGCAAAATCTGAAATTTTGCAAGTTATGCTTAAGTTATGAGTTTTGGGTCAACTTCAAATGACCATAACTCTCAGTAAACGATGAGTTAGGTGTGCTACAAGATAGCTAATGAAATGCCTTTGAATTATCTTTCCAATGCCACCGATTTTGCTAAGTTTCGAGGTCGGATAAGTGAGTTATGCCATTTTGAAGTCAGGCTGTCCAGTTAAGGAAAGTTACCCGAAAATAGTAAGGGGTACTTTGGTCTTTTCCTTACCAAATCAGATTTAATTCGTTTTCAGTAAGATTTTAAGGGTCTAATCCTATTAGGTTCAGTTTT
>JAJONR010002006.1:0-25481 GCA_029582245.1 Solanum etuberosum | reverse complement strand
GTAAACAATAATATCCCTCAAAAACACCACCATCTAAGGTCATGTCCTTGATAAGCTTAAGTTGCAATTGAGGGTTAAAAGATTTACCATTTCAAAAACGAAATAAAAGAGAGAGTAAGAAACAATAATACTGACAATATACCATTTCAACCAAAAAAAAATTAGAGAGTTACAATAGAAAGAAACACCACTACTAATTCAGGTAATATCCCTCAAAAACTACCTTCAACTCAAGTTTAATGAATAACACAAACACTTGTTAATGATTAACAGTTAGAATGTACAACTTTCATTCAAGGAACTAAGCTAAAATTACAGTTCTAGCCCTTAGAATTCAACTCAAGCAATAGTACAAATAGATAGTCGTTGTCATACACCAACATAATGTGATTTAAAACTATTATAGGAAAAATAATCAATTGTGTAGCAAGGGATGCTTCAGAGAAAAAAAAAGAGTGAATTACACTCTCAAAAATGGTCAAAGTTAGCTAATCACTATGCCATAAAAATTGAGCCCAAAAATCTAAAGTAGCCAAAAAAAAAACTAACTAATTAAAGAACTAATTTAATTTTAAGATGAGAATTGTTTTTTTTATGAATTCCCATGGGAAGATGCTGGCAGATGATATCAGTCTTATTTCATGTCATAGCCATAAAAGCAAAGAAAAAAAGACATGTTTACTGGAAACACATTACATGAACATACCAAGTATCATAGAAGCTAAAAGGTACAAATGTCAATTAATAAAAATACTTACTTGTCCTGATCAACTCCCGGAAAATAAGCAACAATTAATTATATAAAAGAACCCAACAAAAGTAGACATTTTTTTTACTACCTGATGAAAAAGACATTACTTTTTTATGTTTAGTTTCAAGGACACATCAATTACAGAGCCATACGAGCCAATTAATATATACGAACTTTGCTCTCTCAAGCTAACTGTTGTATTAATTAGATTAGTTATAGTCTGTCTCTTTTGAGCATATATATTCAGTGAGAATCATTTAATAACATTGCTCATTTTGACAGTTAAACAAATACTGAATATGAAATTGTTAAATGGACTCAACACCAAACAGAAGATAAGCTTAAAGATTCAGGAAAGCTTGGTTTTTATACTTATTTTTCAAGCTTTTTTGTTGAATTTAACTGGTCAAAGGGATGTTGCGCGCCAACCAAATACTTCTTTTAAACCAAAATTATTTATCATCACAAGAAATTCATCATGCAAATCCCTCCATTTGTGATAGCTACAGTTTTCTCTCTTTACTTCTATTGGATGCATACAAAATCCCTCCATCTTTTTAGCTCTTTTGAAAATAGGCTCTCTATCTTTACAAGGTAGGAGTAAGATTGTGTACACCTGCTTCTTAGACCTTATTTGTGAAATTACACTGGGTATATTTTTATTGTAGTCAATGCCCCATCTACGAAAAACTAAAACTAAATTAAAGTAGCTTAGAATTTTAAGCCCTAATTATTATTTTGAGGGAATGATAACACTCCAATTGCAACATTAAAAGAATTGATTTGAACAGGATAACTATTCATGAAAATAAATCAATAATATACTAAGAGTATTGATGAAAAAGGAAAATAATAATGTATTTCTGAAAACTCACATGAAGGAAGAGAAAAGCCGAATGGACATGGAAATATTTCACCTCCGAGCAGAACTTTTTAATTGGATCTTTGATTTCTTTTAGGTAATAGTCATGAAACAAAATCCCCAGCGATGAAGCATCTACAAGTTATCCATATCCAAATAATAGCAAATCTTACTCATTTTTTTTTGTATATTTACCTGATAAATAAAAACACTAAGCTTGAAACAATTGACATTAGAAGGAAGAAACTTACAATTTGAAACTTCCGCCTGAGTAAGGCACTAATTGTTCCATTTCCAACATAGCAGCTTTTAGTGTTTGATGAAATTTTAGAACAGTTTGGGACAAAAGAGGGAATGGTTTTGGGCCAAAAAATTTATAGAGGAAAGTTTTGCCGCCTTCTCTTTTGCGGAAAAATTGGGAATAGTTTTCAGCCACGAACTAAATAAGTTGTTGCCAAAATTAGATGTTTTACCAATAATAAATATATTTTTAACAACAACGAAAAACGTTGTTGCAAATTTCCTTAATATTATAAATTAACTATAATACCCACAAAATATGGCAACAAAATTAAGATATTTGCCTACAATAAATAAAGTCGTGGTTAAAAATTTACTCTATACCAACAAACAAATAAAGTTGTTGCCATTTATTGATATTTAGCAACAATATCACTATTGTTGCAAAAAGGTTGTTGCCAATTCTATACTTTCTTGTAGTGCAAGGCACTTCCACAAGCCAAGCATGATCAGTTCCGGCAGAAACTTGGAGTTTGTAATTTATAATCAAGGGGGAGTGTTGAATATTGATTCAAACGTAATTAGAGGTTCCTATTTTGTTGGCAGAGTAACACGTTTGTTAGGAGTCCTAGTTGAGTCAAAACATATCTTCTGTTAGTTGCTAATATTTAGCTTAGTGGATAAGGTTGTGGTTAAGTTAGTGGGTCATGTTTTTCTTAGGTGGTTGAGTCTTAATTTCTATTTAAAGTATCCTATGTATTTTCTTTATAGATATCAAAAATATAACGTGAAAGTTCTCTGCAATTCTTCTTTTTTCTTCTTATACGTTGTTTCTTCTTTCTTTATTCTCCAACAAGAACATACCCCCAAAAATCCAGATTTGATGTGATATTTTCTGATTTGTATTAGACTTGGGTGAGATTTATCTACCCCAAAGTCAGAAAATCTAGTCCCGAGATCTTTGAATATGGAGGGAGGGACTGACAATGGAGATAGGTGGTGTCGTCTGGATGAAGAAACTAGGTTTCTTGCTTGACTTTAGCATTTTTGGGAAGAAGAAAGGGGAGAGGAGGCACGCGTGAGGGCTGGAAAAGGAGAAAGAGAGAGGAGAGCGTAAGAGTGTGGGAAAATAGGGTGTAGGCATATATATATATATATATATATATATATATATATATATTATACGTGTTAAGAACAAGATGATGACCTTTTTATTTAAAATTTAGCCACTTGAGTTGCTATTCTAACCGAATTAGATTTAGGTATAACTAAATTCGGCCAAAATTAAAATGAGATGGATAATTATCGATTAATTATTTGAGGTTCTTAATTTAAACAAACAAAATAATTATCAAGACATAAGTTCATTGCTTAAAATAGAGAACTAATTATACAAAATTATAAAATCCACTAATTTAAAAGAAATAAATATCTATTCATACTAAACACTTATTTTTAGGCTATTTATCAAATGTTTATATAAAAGATGAAAATTATATAAATCAATATGTAAAATTATATAATTATTTCTGAAAGACTAACCAATATATATATATATATATATATATATATATATATAGCAGATTTTATTGATGAAATTATCTTGAATATGTTGTTACTACTTATGCACTTCCAGTCCATCCAGATCGATAGTAGCTGCAAGCCTACTTCTTATTGCACTTGAAGGAGGAATAGTATATATTTTAGTCCGTCATTCCTTTCAATCCTTTAAAATGATAAAATTTGTTTATTTATTTATTTATGGCAGGCCAAGAAAAATTGAGTCCTTGGAATCAATTGTAGTTTGAGACAAAGTTGGAAAGTCCATTGTGAAAATAGATTTCCCTTTTCTAATTTAGTTTTACTCCCATGGCACAATAAATTATTTGTTGTTCATAAAGTGCCATAAATTTGAGGAGAATAGTTTTTCTGTACTTCAATAGATTCCTTTTTTATTTCTATTTCATTTGATTAGACATGTATTTCAGCTTTGAATGATGTTGGGATCGAATAATCAAAACGAAGCAAATTCTCAAATAAATAAGATAACAAAAAAAAGAATTATATATGAAAAACACAAAATTTATCGAACTATGATGATTTGGACTTGGTCTTCATAATTCGAGGGCTGTTAGTGGCGTATTTCTCGAATTAATATGATTTGGATTTGATCTCTGTATAATATTTCATGAATTTGTGGTGGAATTTTTGAGATTTCGATCTCTTTATGGAATTTTTGAGATGCCTTTTCAAGGGAATATAGTACCCTTTTATATAGGCATGAACTAGGGTTTAAGGTTGAGTAGACTCCAAGAATCCCAGTTAGAATTGAACACACCTTGTAGAGTCTCAACACGTCTGCTTGTGCTGCCTGCTTATTCCCCTGGCTACTTTCATTGCAATTATTGTTTATCCATATTTTTACATAGAAAAAAATGGGGCCCACGTGAATATTGTTATTTTACTTGTAATTGTGGGCTTTGTGTATATATGTAATTTATTTTGTTAGTTTCTATTTGTTCACTTTAAATTTTGTATGCCTCTTAAATTTTGATTAATATGAATATTCTATAACAATAATCATATCAAATGATATTAACAATAATCTTAAATTATGATAAATCTTGACAATGATTTGAAAAATAAGTAAAATGTTGAGGGTAAAATATGAAAAAAATAAAAATAATCTTGATATGCTAAAAAGGTGAGAAGTGACCCACTTGAATATAGTCATTTTACTTGAAATTGTAGACTCCGTTTATATTTGTAATTTATTTCATTCGCTTTTATTTGTCCACTTTAAATTTTGTATGCCTCTTAAATTATGATTAATATGAGTATTCTACAATAATAATCATATTAATTGATGTATAATCATAAATCTTAAAAATGATTTGAAATAAGTAATTAATATTGAGGATAAAACATGTTAACCAATTGCTATAAAAATTAATGTTATTGGGCTCATGCACAACACAGGTATATATATAAAATTCACATTAAATATATATGATCCTTGAATTCAAATAAACAAAATATATAAGATAAATATGATCTGGATATATGAATTTTAAATATATATTGATAATTGAAATTGAACTTTATTAATGATAATCAAATTCTTTATTTATTTACACATCAACAAAGCTCACAACATAAAACTTATAAGTGCTTATTGAGAAAACACATAATGTTTTCCCTAATAAAACATTATTATTATTATTATTATTGAAAATTTATCATTAGTGACGACAATTATCATGGCATGCTTGTTGAGAAGAATAACATTTATTTGGTTTAACCAATTTGCAACATCATAAATCGGGTGGTTCAAAAGCCCTGAAACATGAATTGGGATCTTTTACCTCGACACCTATACGTTCATCACCTGCTTTCATAAAAAAAAACATATAAGATCAGTTAACTTCTATATACTAACAATTCATAATAATTTAAAAGTATAAAAATGAACGTGAACATACATTGATGGAGAGCCAACAAAGAAAAGAAAATTAAGCAAAGTAGCAAAATTGATAAAATGGAGAATTTTGTAGTGGCCATGAAAGATATGATTTAATATTCAAAACTCAAAAGATAATGAAAAATATGTATGAAATTGTCCAAAATATATAGCCATTGCAATTACTTGATTTTGGTAAATGATGCAAACTAATGATTAATTAATCAAGTTATTTCCTAATCTATACATCCATAGAATCAAGGATATAAAATAAATTGGGCAAAAAAAATATTATATCCTACTAATTCATTCATCATTTTTATAAATTATTTAATTTCCTAAAATAACTCTTCCATTTCCTTTTACTACTAACCTCATTAATATCTTTTAATCTATTTTCCTAATTAATTGCTAGGTGTATTTTAGTTGTTGATGCAAAAATGAATAAATGCATGTTTGTATATGTGTATTTTAATTTTTTTTCCTTTTCTAAATCAAGTAGTTAGTGAATGAGGTAAATAATACGAAAAAAAAGTTCGAATTCATATAACCTACCTAAATTAAATATGGAATTTTGAAAACTTCATCATGATTTAAGTGTGTTGCAATGCTCTTTTTGTTTTGTTTAGGATAGTTGTTTATGACTAAACAATTTAATTCTGTGGAAATTGTGTTTAATTGAAGTTACATTCTCCATGTGTGAAATGGAAGTGTTACGGTTAAATTTGAATCGATTAAAATGGGATGAGTCTATAAATAAACAGATTTGGGCTGAAATTGATTAATTAAAATGTAGGTCATTATCTAAATCGCTTAATTCTTATTAAATTTTAATTTCTTTGTTTGTTATTTTATAAATTCTTAGTATATAATAAAATTATGTTTTTCTTTATTATGGAAATTTATAGCATATCAATTTTCTTAAAAGGATTGAAAATATTTTGACAAGATTTAATTTATCATGGGTCAATTTAAGTTGTATATCAATCCATTTTTAAAGCGTTGAGCAAATAAAGGAGCGAGTTCATGATCAACTCAAACTTAAGTGGGTCGGGCAAATGTTATGAATGAGTCTGAACCAATATTGATAAATCCGCCCAACACTGGATTAACTGGCTATATCTGATATTTGAATTAATAAATAGCGACTAGCTTATGAAAGCAAAATAAATTGGGAAAATTATATCAATTAGATCCATATCTTGATTGGACTCATGACTTAAATTATTTACGTGAGTGCCTCCTTCTTTTATTCACTAAATCATTGTTTCATCATCCTTGATACTGTATATATATATATATATATACTCTAATGGTATCAAGGAGTAACTAAGTAGTATTTTCACTAAAGCAATGCATCTCCCTCTTTGATATTATCAGAGTATATATACTTTGATCGTATCAAGAAATAAACGTGAATTAGTAGTTAAAAACAAGGGGTATGAAAGTAAATGGGTAGCCACTTATAAATAATTTCTCCTTTTGGGTACAAGTGTTCTTTTCTCAAATAAATTTTAGAAAAACTTACATAAATCCCACTAATTAGGAGTTAATTACTTAGATACACTCTAGTTTGAAATATTACATATCTTATCATATTTTGGTACGTCCAGATACATTCAGATACATATATCTCAGGATACATAGGGTCAAATTTGTTCTAAATACATTGTGTCCAAATGGATTCACATGTATCTGAGATACATAATAGATCTCGCTCGCCTTTCTCGTCTCTCTCATCTCGCTCGCCACTCTCCTATGTATTTGGTATCTCAAATACATGTGAATCACACCAGATACATACATATACATGTATCTACTGTGTATCCAGTGTGGTTCGCATATATTTGAGATACATAACAAAATCTCGCTCACCTCCCTCCCCATCTGGCTCATCTCTCTTCCTATTTTAGTGCATTTGGTAGCAAAAATACATGTATCTAAGTGTATTTTTCTCAATATATGATAGGAAGCTCCTAATTAGTGGTAAGATACGTAATATTTTAAAAGTATAATATATATATATATAATTATATAGTTTTTCCATAAATTTATGCTTATTGTGACTATGTTTAGGCAAAGACAAAAATGATTGTTATGAAGACAAATGTCACACAGAAACAAAATATTGAGCTATGACTCTTTGCTTCTCTAAAAGCTAAAATATGTTGAATTCAAACAAATGACAAGGCTTCTCTTTCACATTGTTTCGAGAGTAAATTTTAGGTTTAACAAATATAAAAATTATATTTGTATACTATAGCTATAGTTTGCATAATTGCGCTCCATAGCAAACTTTATATTTGCTATGGCTATTAAACTGTATATTTCGGTATACATATACATAAAAATCTGTATTTATATATTTTGGTATACTTATACATAAAAATCTATATATGTATATGTAACTGTATTTTTGTATATATATTTTTTTGTTGTGATTTTCAGTCGTATATGTATATGTGTATTATATGTATTTAAATATAGATCTGTATATGTATATGTAACTGTATTTTTGTATATAGATAGATTTGTATACAAATATAGATTTATATACAAATCTCTCTCTCGCTTTATACAAACACAAATTATACATTGTATTTTGTATAATCTGTGTTTGTATAAAGCGAGAAAGACAAAAGAGAGAGTGGCGAGTGAGATCTGGGAGAGTGGCGAATGAGATTCTCTAGGGAGAGAGACGAACGAAAATATATGTATATATACAGTTTTCTCACGCTTTATACAAACACAAACATAATTTATACATTTGTGTTTGTATAAAGTGAGAGAGGCGAGAGAGAGACTAGCGAGCGAGAAATGGAGAGTGGTGAGCGAGAAATCTGGGGAGAGAGGCGAATGACAAAGTGTTTGCTACGGATTAGAATTAAATGAAACTGTGGTTATAGTATTTAATTTGAATTAATAGTTTGCTATTTTATACAATTTTCCCTTGTTTCAAATTTAATTTTTAATTAAAGGACTAAACATACCGAGATTGATTGTTATTATCGAGTCTAGATATGTTGCCACCAGCTGAAAATGACCAAATAACAGATATTCTTACTAATAGTAAATCCCTCATATAAATGAGCTTTGATTTCGAATATATTTACAACAACCTTAGAGCATATGACATGTACGCTCCAATTTGAGGAACGTTAAGTCCATATACTTAATACATATGGGACAAACTTGCCCGTCTATAAATTACATTATAGTTTTGTTACCCAAAATATGAACGAATAAACTGTTACACTTGACATCATATATAAAGGATTGAGGAAGTACCAACATGGGTTGTAGTGTAATTGTTGAGATCTCTCCACTCTTAATTAGGGAGGTTCGAGCCCTTGAAAATGAAAAAAATATAATATTAGGAGCATCATCTCCAGAAATGAACTTGCAATGCACGAATTCAAATTTAATCTATCTTAGGATACCACATGCTGGATAACAAAAAAGAAGAGGATAGGGGTTCAGAAGTATGTGTAATTCTCCTTATTTTTTTCTTTATTGATAAATAAATACCATTTTAGCTATCAATTTTCCTCCTTTACATTAACAAAATATGGGAGCCCTACAATACTACATCTAATTGATATACTTAATAACTTTCTTGTAATTGTATTAAAAAAAATAAAAAAATTACAATCATGAAAATTCATGACCTTTTCCCCCATCACACAATAAAAAGAAAACCAAAAAAAAAAAAAAACTACCCCCTAAGACATGACACAATAAATTAATTCGTCTTTGTTCTGTTGCTCTTCACTCTTCGTACCGTTGATTCTAGATGTTGAAGTTGCCTCCTCCTTCAACATTATTTTGAAGAGTAATCCAAAGCAAAGAAACAGTAATAGCAATAAGCCCTGACCATATATTTATAATTGTTGAGACTCTTCCTTTTCTTCCCATCAATCCTTTAGCAAATGGGTATAAATGTGACAATACCCAAAAGCTAAAAAACACACCACTAAATAGCCTGTTCCATTGTGGTATAATACTATATACTGTTCTTGATATGCCAATAACAAGTGCCATTATGTTAACAACCATAATTGTCAATGGAAGTATAAACAGACTTGTCTATTTCACTATGTATAAATCAGCATATATGTCATCTTCATCTTCACCAGTAGACTTAGATGTCAATGTAAATGAAATCTCAACACCAGCTATAACTTTCAAGAGTCCTTGTATAACAGCAGCAAAGTGAGCACTCGTGCCACCGATGAGCCAAAAAATTTCATTACGCCATAGTTCCTCAAGGCCTATACCAGACCATTTGACTTCAAGGAGGGAAATGAGGACAAGAGTGACAGTGATAAGTAAGAGGTACGAAAGAAAAAAGACGTTGAGGTTTTGTACAATGAATTGTCCAGTGAAGAGACAGAAGGCTGGGATGAAACAGTAGACAACAAGGATTATTGAGGTGAAAGGATAGACACCAACGTTGAAGTAGGCAATGCGCTGTAAGAACTTGAGGCGAGGGCTGGCAAGGATGGGATTGTTACGAGAGTAGAAGATCTCGACTGAACCAGTTGCCCAACGGAGAACCTGCTGTAAACGATCAGTCAGGTTGATAGGTGCAGTTCCACGGAATGCATCTCGTTTTGTAATGCAGTAGACAGATCGCCATCCACGATTGTGCATTCTGTATCCTGTCACCACATCCTCTGTCACTGATCCATAAATCCATCCTATTCTATGTCCCCAGTCTATTTTGTCCTCAAACCTTTCAATCATAAACACATTAGTAAGTGGAAATGTGTATAACAAATATCTAACAAGTTGATAAAAATCCTAAATTTAGTTACTCCCTGCGTTTTCATTTGCTTGTCTGGTTTTGACTTGGTACGAAGTTTTATAAGAAAGTAGCGAAACTTTTGCATCTTGTGGTCATAAATTAAAGATATGTCAAAATGTACCGAACTACTCTTTAATCTTGTAGTCTTAAACATGTCATGTGGAAAGTCGGAAGTAAAGAGTTGCCAGAAGGGAACGAAACATTCTTTTTGAAACAGACTTAAAATGAAAGTAAGACAAACAAATTGAAATGGAGGGAGTAGAAGTGTATAAAGATTTGTTTGAAGTACAAGCAAGAGATGACTGCAATGGCCTCAGCTACAGTTGGCGCATCTAGAGGAGGACGCTGGATGAGCAAGGCACCAGGTGGCCTTCCATTTTTAACAGTGATGTGATCGGCTAGAGGTCGGCCTTGGAACTCAGCCACTGCTATTGACTCAACAAACATCGTAGAATTTCCAAATTGCTTTGGCAAGTCCAAGTCAGGATGTCCTGTTAAAGGTTGTGAATCGTCTTCTAGTTCTGATGGCATAGCAACATTTTTAGCTTGTTTCTTGTTTTGTCCAAGGAAGCCGGTGTACTCATTAGCTCAAGGTGGGTGGAAACCGTAGAGTGCATAGCGCCTGAACATACATCTAGTCCCGACGTATACGGGACCTTGTAGACCATCCAAAGCTCTCATATTTCCTGTTATCACAACATATAGTTCAAGTTAGGATTTTAATGCTAAAACACATTTTGAGGAAGTAAAGATGAGTTTTGAAAAAAAAATTAAAGGTTCTATTTCATAAAGAGTTAAGAGTTTCTAATGTTATTTTATTCATATATATACATATATATATATGTACCTATGTTAATTATTAGACTTGAAAGATAAGTTCATAAGTGCATGTTATCAAGAAGGTAAACACGTCTCATGTTTTGAAAAGTATTTCAAGTAATGTAAGAAGTCCATTCTTTGTAATGGGTGAATTGAGCACAAAGTTATAATAATTATTTTGGGAGTAGTATCGAGCACCGAGTTGGGTTAGAGTCTTTTATGATTCGAAAGTTCCATAGAACTACGTAGCCAGTGTAGGATAGGATATCATTGATTCTTCATGCGACTCCTCACTGCCTCTGAGAAGACCAATTAGATGGATCCATAGTCACGATATCATCCTATATCCCGGAAAAGTATAGGATGGCACTGGCAACGTTAGGGGAAACGTTATATCATTGCTAGGCTCGTGGTAATGGTTGTCCGTTAGAAAACTCTCCACAAGTAAAGTATATTATTTTCATGTTGCTCTCATTGTATATTTTATTCTAAAGCTTAAATGGTTTTCACTTCATGTTCATGTATTGATTCAGTTGAGTTGCTTTCGGTCATTCAGTTCAGTTATTTGTTTACTCAGCTATATTAAATACTCGTACATTTCAAGTACTGATGTCATTCGACCTGCATCCTTTTATGATGCAGATATAGGTGTTCATGATTATCAACATGCACTTCGTTGAGATCACTCTACACTCCAATTAGCTTTGGTTAGTCTCCTTGTATTCCAGAGGACTTCACAGTTACTTTCCAGTTAGTAGTTTTGAGGTGTCTTGTCCCGACATCCTTCCTTAATAGTAGAGGCTTCATAGATAGACAGTTTTGGAGAGTCTTTCAGTTTCAAATATTTTATTTAAAACTTATGTTTTATACGCAGTACATCCAGTTCAGTTTTGAGATTCAATAAACTGTTTTTAAACGTTCCTTTCAATTTGATGCTTATGTATGCTCAAGTTAGTCTTCTGCTTGTAGTCAGCCAGGATGAAGATTCGCTTGGGGACCAACAATGGTTCTTGAGTGCCGGCCACGTCCAGGGTATAGGCTCGGGGCGTGACAATAATACGTAAAGCAATATATACAATATAATATATAAATAATAATATGAAACATAGATAAAATAAAATTTTATTATGTAAAAATTTTAAAAAATAAAATTCTTGAATGAAAATTAACCAAACTTATGAGATATGTTAATTAATTAATAAGAGATATATTGATAAATATGTATATATGTAAGGGATATTTTAGTGTTAAAAAAATAATTTTCTGTTTCTGCTTCTGTTTTTTTAAAAAGCAGAATTTTTTAGTTTCTTCCCAACAACAGAAAAACTGCTTTTGCTTTCATTTTAAAAGCAATTTTAAGGATTCGCCAAACACTTAAATTTTTCAAAATAAGTGTTTTTTCCTCAAAAAAAAACACTTCTAGCATCCCAAATTCCCAATGCCAAACAAGCTCTAAGAGGATTAAAAAATGGCTTTTGAGATTTTAATACAACACAAAATAAATGGAAAGTTATTGGCAAAGTAGAAAGGAAGGAAAAGGCCAAAAAAGGTAGATGAATCCTTCCCAATGAAATATGCCATATCATTTTTTCTCTTATATACAACAATTATAATATATAATAATAGAGATATATATTGAAAATGTCCACACATACATATCCCCTTTAATTTGTTTGTAAATTTTATTTTGGCATTTTAACTCAATCGTGTTTCGTTTTAACCCTTCAACTTCATTTTTAATGTACCATTTAAACACAAAATATTGGCTGAAAAGATTAATCAAATTATTCACCTTTTAAAACACGTGAGGAATTCTTTCTTACATTAATATTCGATGTTCTTATCATTCACAACCTTCTACCCTATTTATTTCTCCATCTTCTCTTCAACCCCATTTTTTCCTTCATCTACTTTACTATCCATTTAGTTTCTTTATCTACCTCATTTTCTATATCTCTCTCTATGCAAAGATAATATTCTTCATATTTTAATTTATATTATCATTTTTTTAATCTAAAGGTTTAAACTATAAATTATATTCTACGTTATAAAAGGCTAAATAAAATGTTACAATAATAAGTAAAAAGTTAGATTGAGGAGAACAGAATCATATTAAAAATTTGAATTATAATTAGCCGAATGATGTCAAATATTAATTTTGTTGATGCCATATAGATTTTAAAAGATGGATATATTCATAGTAGCATAAACAAAATTTTATATTAACTTGACCGTGTGAATCAAATATTGTATTGATGATTCACACGGGTTTTTACCATATGTAGTTCAATTTCATTGTTTTTACTTAATTCTTAAGTTAAGAGAAGAAAAAAAGAAGATTTTTATTCATTGTCCAAGAATGTTTTTAAAAACAAACATTGATTTTTTTATTTCAGTCATCCAATTAGTATCACTAATCAATCTGCAATAAATTTTGTAATCAATTGTAGCTAATTAATCTATTTTCTTATAGTACTTAAAGATGATAACTTGATTTAATTAAAGTAAAAATAAAGTAATTTGAATGACTTGGAGAAAATAAAATACATGACGTTATTTGAATGACTTGGAGAAAATAAAATACATGATGTTATTTGAATGAATATATTTTTTTAACCCTTTTAATGTTAGTCTAACAAATGCTAAAACATTTATACAGGGTACAACTTTTTGTGATTAAATGGTACATGCTAAATAGATTTAGACGATTAAAATGAAATAAGACTAGTTAAAGTGCTAATATAAATTTTGAGGCAAATTAAAGAGGTTGTATATGTGTTTGGTCATTAAAAATTATTGTATTTGCAAATCCTCATAACCACAAAATAAAAAATATTTGAAGGAAGAATTATTATTTTTCAGAGATTTCCTTGCGTTTCGGTGATACAACTGAGACTACACACAGAAACATATCATTTCCTCAAGTATAATTCACAATGCATTTTGAGAGAATCGAAGATGGCACATGAAATTCTGAAGAAATTGCCCGAAGATGTAATTATTTATATACTTTTTGAGGCTTCCAGTAAAATCACTCGCGCGATTTAAGTGCATCTCTAAAACTTGGTACATTCTCATTCCATCCTCCACATTCATCAACCTCCATCTCAACTGCAACATAAGAATTCATTATCTTCAAGCGCTCTTTACAAGTAGATCCTTTTCAACATAAAACTATATTGTCTTTTCTATTTGGTGATGATCTTATCCCCGTTTCACTTGATCTAGATGTGCCATATCTGGCATCCACGTTTGTTAACTATTATGACCAATTTATTGGACCTTGTCATGGTTTAATAGCTTTGGTTAACACCATATTATTTAATCCAGGTACTAGAAATTATAGGTTGCTACCGCCTTGCCCTAGTAATGTTCCACAAGGTTTTCGATGTTCCGTTGATGGTGTTGGGTTTGGATTTGACTCGATGGCAAATGACTACAAGGTAGTTAGGATTTTTAAAGTTTATAATGATCCTCCTTATAGGGACCCATATTGAAGAGAGCTAAAAGTTGAGGTTTATTATATGAGCACTGATTTCTGGAGAGAATTAGAGAATATTGATCAAGATATGCCTAAAATATATTGGGCACCTTGTTCTATGGTATTTTACAAGAGTGCAATTGGATCCAAAGACAAAATGATAGTTCTCTATTTTGATATGGGTAGAGAGATTTTTAACACTATTAATATGCCTGATACTTGTAATTCCTACAATGAACCACACTATGGTTTAGTGGTCTTAACAATGCTTCGTTACTGAATTTGATCCAGCACAAGATTTAATGCAAATTTGGATGATGAAAGAGTATGGGTTATATGATTCTTGGATGAAGATATACACAGTTAGACCATTTGGAAGGATTATCTGATGCTTTGCGAAAGCAGAGAGGGTTCTCTAATTTCCTATGATCTAAAGTTGGATAAAGTCCAAGAATTCAATTTACATGGTTGTCCGACAAGTTTGAGAGCAATATGTTACAAAGAAAGCATGATACAGATTCCATGTGAAAGGAAGGATAGTGCACAAGTTCAATTTTTCTAGACAAGTACAACTCTTCCAATTTAAGCAAGGATCCGTACTTTGAAGGATTGTTAAATATATTTATTTTATTAATACGTATATCGATATTTATCTATCTATAATACATTCAAAGCATTAGCTCCATAACTTGGAAGTTAAACCTTCCTAACTTAAATATCTTATTTAATATAATTTAAAACTAAGAGACTGAATGCTTCATCACACGGTTTGAAATATACGCTGCTTCAAATAAGAGTTGCCATTCGACAACTGATCTGACTTTTTACAGGTATAGCGGACTAACCAAATTTGAATTTAATATATGCTCTTATCTATTCCGATATGCCTTTATATTTCTTCTGCAATCATATATGCTCTTAATTTTTAATGTGGAACAGAAAAATATGATCTCAAAGTTTTGATGCTCACCATAAACATTCACCGTCTAAACGATACTGTAAATTCAAAGAAAGGAACAAATAGAAAGATCTCAATACTTTTAATTGTGTAAAAATAAAAATATTTTTTTTGTGATCTCCGTGATTTCAAGTATCCTCTTTACTGAATGACGATTGAGTGAATTTAACTTTTATATTTCTTTTCTTTCTTGATAATTTTTTTTTTCTTGATATGTAATCCTACTTTCAACTGCTTGATGAATTGGATGACCTTGCACTCGCGCCTGTTGCCTTTTTCTTTTTTCAGAACTATATCATTGTTGAAGATGTACTTTGTAGCCGTTACATAAAAGATAAATGTGTTGTTTAATTAGGTTTCAACTTGCATTTATGTCCTTCAACTTTAGGTGGACAAAAGTAGACACTAAACTTTTATAATGTTAAACAATAGACATATGAATCCTATGTTGACAATTTGTGCCCTATGTGACGTCGTATGTGTACTATGCCATGTAGAATGTGTGTTTACTTGTTCAATTTTAGACAAGTTTAAATGCATACTTATACACATCCAAAGTTGGAGGGCAGAGATGTCGACTAAATCCAAGTTAAACGATATGCAAAATTACAATAATATACTACTTAAGACTTTAATTAACAATATATGCACATACTTCTATTTAATCACAAACGTAGTTTTTAAATTACAAATATAGCAAAATAATTAATTTATTTATTTTGGATTTTCTTCTCTCATATTTTTGGGATTATGTGCTTAATTATTGGGGATGATAATTATGGTATTATTTTTTCTTACTTTTTATCTCTTCAATTACTGTTTTTATTTTCAAATATTATTTTATTTTTTCTTCCTTATGTTATATCGTTTTCCCCCCTTTTTTGGGGGCTAGATATTTTGGGATTGATAATTATTGTATTTACTTTTTAAATTTCAACACAAATATTATGTTATACGATTCCATTTTTAAAAGATTTTTATTTTCTCTTTCTTAATTTTCTATTCAATTAAATTAGAATATTTATCGTACATTGTCTCTCACCTCTAATATTGTTACTACCATCTAAGTAAAAATCTTTACTTTCTCTTATATTCATCATTAGTTAGTTCCTAGGTAAAAATATTCATTTCTTTCCTTATAAGAAACGTAGAATTTTCAATTCCTACTCTTGTTTTTTTCTAATTCATTTATAATTTGAGATAAATTTAATGTTCAATTATAAGAAAAAATCTCTATGATTATGATTTCCGAAAGAGCTCTATCTCATTTTTTATTTTCATCTTCTTCGAGAGAACATATTAATTTTTTGTCTATTAATTAATATAGTATGAATTGTGGAGGTGTTGATTTTATGATATTAAATGTGATATTAAATTGTTATGTTGATGATTTTTGTGATTTCTTGTCTATATTAATATGGTGTCTTGAGTTGTGAAGATGTATATATTATGGTGTAGAATAGTGAAAGTAAATATTTTTGTTGGTTGTTTTAGTGAGAATATTAATAGGTATTTTTATACCATTAAATGCCTCATAGTAATTGTAGACACATAATTTTTGACCGAAATTAAGGTTTTACAACATTTTTAGTATTTAAATATTTTATAAATCTAAATTAAATATTTTGACTTTTATCTTATTTTTATTAAGTTTATTTTACAAGATTTGAAAACTACAAAATAGAGTCACACTTTAAGGTATGTTTTATTTTCAATTGTTTAAAAAAGAAATGAAAAGTTATAAAAATATATATATATATATATTTTCTTTTTAATTAGATTTAATAATAAGCTAGTATTTCTTAGCTATTCTTTTATTCTTGTAATTTTATTAGCTAATGTTTTTATTATTATATTTTATATATATATATATATTTAATTTTATAAAAAAACTAACCTACCACTAATCCTAAACTAACCCACCAATCACCCCCACCTTCCTTGCAATTACCATGACCCACTATTCATTATCTACCCCCACACACCCACATACTCACATCCCTCACCCCTATACATACTCCAACAACACACTACACACACTGACGTACATCAGAAAAGGAAAAAATATTCCCCCCACTCCTCAAAAACACACGCACACAGCCAAGGAAAAGAAAAAGGAAAAAATCAGCCACTACAAAACACACAGCAAAACATTTTTCTTCCTAAAAAAAACACACGCACAGTGACGGAAAAAAAAAGAAAACTTTTCATTCTTTTTTTCTAAAACAACAACAAAAAAACACAACACAATAATAGTTGAGTTTGAGGTTTTATTCGTGATTTCAAGTTCGTGGATCTTAAAGTTAGCTTTGCTAAACTTTGGAAATCTGTAGATTCGTACTTTACTCTACATTGTTTAGTCAAAAAAACATTTTGAAGGTGCATTCTTGCTATAGCCTGTTTAACGTGAGTAACAGAAGCAGAAAAGAAAGAACCTTAAGTAAAAAAAAGAGAAGAAAAAAAAACGTATAGAAGAAAAATAAAACAGAGAATGAAAAAAAGAAGAAGAAAGGAACAGAAACGTTAAAAAAAAACGTAATAAAAGAAAAAAAAAAGAGAAACAGAATGAAAAAAAACCAAAGAAAAAAGAATATAAAAATAATAACCAAAACAGCAAAAAATAATTTTTTAAGAAAAAGTTAGAAAAGGGACGTGCAAAAGAAAGAGAAGAAAGAAAAAAAAAAATTAAAAAAAAAGGAAAAATCTTCCTAAGAAATAGTCCTAATCTCTTTAGAATTTCTTGCTAAAACTAATCATAAATTTCATAAAATTCTATCTCCTATTTTAAATCTAACTACGAAAAAAAAACAATTCTAAAATTATCCAAACTCTAAAAATCTCATTCTTACATAAATCCTAATTCCTAACAGTTAGATACCTCTATATATTTTATCCATAGTAATATAAAAAAAATACAAATACACGTAAAAAAGAAAAAAAATAAAAATACGGGTGTTTCAAATTCGTAAAGGTCTATTTCTTAACTTTATTCTATTTTGTTTGAGTAAATTTAGGCGCTTATATATATTAATGGACACACACTGATAAAAATAAGACAATTTTAAATAGATTTAAAATAAATAAGACAGTTTTAAAGAAGTTTAAAATAAATCAAAGAATGAGGGTATATAATTTTTTATTTATTTATTAAGCTAATAATATAATATCAAAAAAATAATAATTAAGTCAAGTCATATAAAAGTTAATAAAGCGATCGTGCTAGAATCACGGGACTCGAGGGATGCCTAATACATTCCCCTCGGTCAACAGAATTCCTTACCCGATCTTTATTTTCGTAGACCAAATAAAATAAAGAGTCAAATTTCATTTTGATTAAGGATTTAAATAAGGTGACTTGGAACACCAAAACTCAATTCCAAGTGGCGACTCTGAAATAAAATAATCCATTTTCGAAATGTCACTTTAATTGAAAAAACTCTATTTTCAAAACATCAAAACGTTTTGAGGAAAAATAGGGGTGTGACAGTAATTCTTAAGTAATTCTGTTTTAAAAAAAAGAAGTTATATCATGTGTTAATCTAACAATATAACTCAATATATGCAAATAAATATCACAAATTTATATCATATTCTTAATAAATATTCAACCATTTAATATACAAACATTTATACCAACATTAAACTAACAATTATTATAATATATATACCTTTAAATATATCAATATATATGAAATCATTTTAACATTTAATTTTACTCAAAAGACCATTTTATATCATAAAAAAATTCAAACTTTTGACGATGATTATAGGAAAGGTATAACCTTACCATTTCGAATTAGTAAGCATTACATAACCATTTTTAAAGTTGGTTTATAATTAGATATATTTTATGTTGAAATATAACACTACTTTTATATTAATAGGTAATTTTATACTATTAAATATTTCATAGTAATTCTTAGGTAATTTCGTTCTTAAAAGGATTACACCATGTGTTAATTTATCAATACAATTCATAGTCCAATAAATATAAAAAAATTATACCGTAGCTTTAACCAATATTCAACCATTTAATATAAAAATATTTGAACCTACTGTAAAATCAATATTATACCAAAAATTATTATAATATATACTTTTAAAAATACCAATATATATGTAACAATTTTAACATCTTTCTCCAAAAAAACCAGTTGTTATATGTTCCAACTATATACAGTCTTATATCATAATACCATCAACAATCTACCAATCAAATTAATGAATAACTAGACCAACATATATGAAAAGATCATTGGTATTGGTAAAAATTTCATTCAAAAGAAAATTAAATTACAAAGTATTGTATCTATGGTGTTGTTTACAAAGCAACATCAACATATCAAACAATTATACAAAAATACATATAGAAATTATAATTTTACACAACAAAAAAATACTCAAATAAATTCTTTTTTTCCTCAATCTTAATTATGTTGTCGTAATTGGTGTTTGCATCATGAATAACTCCTTCGATTTTGATATCCACATACCTTCCTGCGATACATTTCAACGGAAAGTTAAACAATATATTAAACACAGGTTTTAACAATCAAATTCGAAATAGATAGTTAAGCTTTTTTATATCACTAAAAAAAAACTCATATATGAAATGGTGCATATTATGGTTAAACTATGGTATTCAGTTCAATATGACCAATAATATATGACCTACACCAAGATATACATCATAACTTTACCAAAAAAATACCAAATATATTGTATAATCAATTTAATTAAATAACGGTATACATTATGATTAAACGTTGATGTACAATACACTATGATACAAAATACATAATTTAAATCAAAATATACATCATAATCTAACCAAGAATTTACCAATTGTTTTGTATAATCATATTGATTAAAAATTGTGTACATTGTTATCTCGCACTGATTGTCATATCAATATTATCCATAAACAGTGGTAAAATATATACAATTTGATTTATAATGAATTGTTTTATATTGATTATATGTGAAATCTTATGATGCATAATATTCTACAAACGATAATAAATGTTCAATTTTAACAACTTCACCAATTAAAAAATGAACCTATTCAAATCCGTACAAGGAAACAAATAATTTGCAATTAACTACCGTAGGAACCCCAATATCATAGCAATTAGCAATTTTCGATCAGATCCTCACAAAAAAGTTCAAAATAGATAATTGCTAAAAACGATTCGTGAGGAAAATGCTCAGAAATTACATAAACATAAGAAAGAAAGAGTACCAACAAAAAACCTTAAAACGATCGGATACAATATCAATATTTCAAAATTACAAGATAAAAATCATGGAAAAAAAACACCAAATCTGTTAAATACAAAATATAAAAAAATTACCAATTCACTCATTATTTATCACACATACCTGATGAGTCTCACCGTACGTTGTGTTAAATTAGAATTGAAACACTGTTGGCATCCATAATTGAACAATCTTTCAGAATAGAAGAGGTAGAGAATTTTTTTTTGGTTAAAAAACTTTTTTTGATGGGAGAGAATGTACAAACAATCTGAGTAAATGATGGAAGGTAAAAGATTTGGAGAAAATCAATTAATAGGAGAAAATCGCGGGTCTTTAAGCCATTTCCGTTTTATTTTTTAATTTATTATTATTTTTTATATTTGAAAAAAAACTATTGCTATGTTGGTGAAAATTAAAACTATTGTCATATAGTGGTTATTAAGATACATAATTTGTATACTTATGTTTTTTGCCCTTAAAAATATATTCATTCAAATAACGTCATGTATTTTATTTTCTCCAAGTCATTCAAATTACTTTGTTTTTACTTTAATTAAATCAAGTTATCATCTTTAAGTACTATAAGAAAATAGATTAATTAGCTAGATTACACAATTTATTGCAGATTGATTAGTGATACTAATTGGATGACTGAAATTAAAAAAACCTATGTTTGTTTTTAAAAACATTCTTGGACAAAGAATACAAATCTTCTTTTTTTCTTCTCTTAACTTAAGAATTAAGTAAAAACAATGAAATTGAACTACATATGGTAGAAATTCGTGTGAATCATCAATACAATATTTGATTCACACGGTCAAGTTAATATAAAATTTTGTTTATGCTACTATGAATATATCCATATTTTTAAATTTATGTGGCATCAACAAAATTAATATTTGACATCATTCGGCTAATTATAATTCAAATTTTTTATATGATTTTGTTCTCCTCAATCTAACTCTTTACTTATTATTGTAATATTTTATTTAGCCTTTTATAACGTAGAATATAATTTATAGTTTAAACTTTTAGATTAAAAAAATGATAATATAAATTAAAATATGAAGAATATTATCTTTGCATAGAGAGATATAGAAAATGAGGTAGATAAAGAAAATAAATGGATAGTAAAGTAGATGAAGGAAAAAATGGGGTTGAAGAGAAGATGGAGAAATAAATAGGGTAGAAGGTTGTGAATAATAAGAATATCGAATATTAATGTAAGAAAGAATTTCTCACGCGTTTTAAAAGGTGAATAATTTGATTAATCTCTTCCGCCAACATTTTGTGTTTAAATGGTACATTAAAAATGAAGTTGAGGGTTAAAACTAAACACGATGCCAAAATAAAATTTACAAACAAATTAAAGGGGATATGTATGTGTTTGGACATTTTCAATACATATCTCTATTATTATATATTATAATTGTTGTATATAAGAGAAAAAATGATATGGCATATTTCATTGGCGAAGGATTCATCTACCTTTTTTGGCCTTTTCCTTCCTTTCTACTTTCCCAATAACTTTCCATTTATTTTGTGTTGTATTAAAAATCTCAAAAGCCATTTTTTAATCCTCTTAGAGCTTATTTGGCATTGGGATAGAAGTGCTTTTTTTGAGGAAAAAAACACTTATTTTGAAAATTTTGAGTGC
The DNA here is from genome assembly GCA_029582245.1 of Solanum etuberosum. Taxonomy (NCBI): domain Eukaryota; kingdom Viridiplantae; phylum Streptophyta; class Magnoliopsida; order Solanales; family Solanaceae; genus Solanum; species Solanum etuberosum. Next base: position 3,187 of record JAJONR010002006.1, on the reverse strand, counting down.
TTGATAAATCCTTAAAACTGCTTTTAAATGAAAGCAGAAGCAGTTTTTCTGCTGTTGGGAAGAAACTAAAAAATTCTGCTTTTAAAAAAAACAGAAGCAGAAACAGAAAATTATTTTTTTAACACTAAAATATCCCTTACATATATACATATATATCAATATATCTCTAATTAATTAATTAACATATCTCATAAGTTTAGTTAATTTTCATTCAAGAATTTTATTTTTTAAGATTTTTACATAATAAAATTTTATTTTATCTATGTTTTATATTATTATTTATATATTATATTGTATATATTACTTTACGTATTATTGTCACGCCCCGAGCCTACACCCTGGATGTGACAGGCACTCAAGAACCATTGCTGGTCCCTAAGCGAACCCTCATCCTGATTGACTACAAGAGGAAGACTAACTTAAGCATACATAAGCATCAAATTGAGAGGAACGTTTCAAAACAATTTATTGAAACTCAAAACTGAACTGGATATACTGTGTATGAAACATAAGTTTTAAATAAAGTATTTGAAATTGAAAGACTCTCCAAAACTGTCTATCTATGAAGCCTCTACTATTAAGGAAGGATGTCGGGACAAGACACACGACACCTCAAAACTACTAACTGGAAAGTAACTGTGAAGTCCTCTGGAATACAAGGAGACTAACCAAAGCTAACTGGAGTGTAGAGTGATCTCAACGAAGCGCATGTTGATAATCATGAACACCTATATCTGCATCATAAAAGGATGCAGGTCGAATGACATCAGTACATGGAATGTATGAGTATTTAATATAGCTGAGTAAACAAATAACTGAACTGAATGACCGAAAGCAACTCAACTGAATCAATACATGAACATGAAGTAAAAACCATTTAAGCTTTACAATAAAATATACAATGAGAGCAACATGAAAATAATATACTTTACTTGTGGGGAATTTTCTAACGGACAACCATTACCACGAGCCTAGCAATGATACAACGTTTCCCCTAACGTTGCCAGTGCCATCCTATACTTTTCCGGGGTATAGGATGATATCGTGACTATGGATCCATCTAATTGGTCTTCTCAGAGGCAGTGAGAAGTCGCATGAAGAATCAATGCTATCCTATCCTACGCTGGCTACATAGTTCTATGGGACTTTCGAATCATAAAAGACTCTAACCCAACTCGGTGCTCGATACTACTCCCAAATAAATTAATATAACTTTGTGCTCAATTTACCCATTACAAAGAATAAACTTCTTACATTACTTGAAATACTTTTCAAAACATGAGACGTGTTTACCTTCTTGAAAACATGCACTTATGAACTTATCTTTCAAGTCCAATAGTTAACATAGGTACATATGTATATGCATATATATGAATAAAATAACATTAGAAACTCTTAACTCTTTATCAAGTATAACCTTTAAATCTTTTATCAAAACTCATCTTTTCTTTCTCAAAAACTCAGTTTAAAACTCAAGTGTTGGCTTTGAAAAACTTCTCAAGATTTATAACTCAAAATAGGGTTCATGCTGAATTATAGACATGAACAAATCAACTGAAGGATCTCAATAAAAATATAGAAACTCAATAATTAGGAATAGAATTTTTAAATGAAACATGAACTCAAGAACTCAAAATCAACTTATCTTAAGAATACTCAAATCTAGGAAAAGAATTCTAGATTACTCATTTACTGATCTAAAAGTAGATGTAGCGCGTGAGGATGAACTAGTCCAACACTATGATAGTCTTACATACTTGGAAGAACAAGGGTCTTGAAAAATCTTGAAGAATCTTAAAGAAGAACTTGATTAGAAGCCTTGAAACCCTAGCTTGAAGGAGAAAAATCAAGAAAACCTTTCTTGAGATTCTTGAAATCTATATGGCCAATAATTATAATTTTCATTAGTGATTCATGATTGTATGGAGGAATTTGAGTTGGAAAGAATGGAATTCTTGGAGAAAGACTTACCTTGTAGAAGAATCTTGAAAAAGATTGAAAGAATCTTGAAAAAGATTGAATCTTGAATGGAGTTTTCTACTTTGATTTTTCCTTAGGGTTTTGCTTTAGGGTTTGAGAAAGAAGAGAATGATGGATTAAGAGATGAAAATCTTATTGTTTTGGGTCTTTAATTAGTAAATAAATTCGTTTAGGGTTTACTTAGAGGTAAAAAGATAAAAACGACCCTTTTTAATGTTTTTCCGTAGGCTAATTCGTAACTGCACTGTATCAGTTACTAAAATGGTCATAACTTTTTACTCAGAAATGGGATTGATACGAAATTGGTGGAATTGGAAAGAGGATTCAAATACCTTTAATTTGATAGGTTATGGGCCACGTAACTATTTATTCTAAGAGATATGGTCGTTTGAAGTTGACCCAAGTAAAATCTTACATCAAAACTTAATCGGTAAGGAAACTTTCAACTCAACTTTGTGCTAGGAGTTTTTAGTGACCTTAATTGATATCCAAAATCATTCTCACACTAAAGAATTTATTTTAAAACCTAAGAAAAATTAAAAGTCACTCAGTACGACCTTATACGCAATTCAAGAATGGTTTGGTCTGAACTTAGAAATTTTTGGAGTGTTACAATATCTCCCCCTTGAGATCATTCGTTCTCGAATGATCGTTGAACTGAGGATTGAAGGGAAAGGAGTTACTCTTAATATCTTTGTGACTTTTGAACTTCCCTACTAACCTTCAACCAACCTTGAGCCCATATCAAGAAACATCTAATGCATCATGCATTCATCCACATGATACCAACACCACATTCAAGCCTAGTACTATAACCACTCCATGAACTCCTACTAACTAACTCTTATAATAATTCTTCATTCTCTCTTCACTTCTACTAACTTAACTTTCATGCAGTATTACTAGGAAAATGACTTATTACTCATCGTAAAACCTTATCTCCTTCTTCCTTCACATTTATAACCTTAGATTGAATAAATACACCATCACTGTCACAACAAGAAATAACAATCCTCTCCTCCATCATCACATAACTACTATCAACAACACGACTCTCCAAAACTTAAAACAATTACTGAAATGACTTTAGGGCGAAAGATCATAAGCAAGATTCATTCGAGAATTCTGATATAAAAATATGCATGACATAACATTATGTTGCTAGCCATTGAGAGTAATTCATGGATTTGCGAGACTGAGCGTACTA